>VSMD01082766.1:0-198454 GCA_008750895.1 Mirza zaza
CGGGGTCTGGCTCTTGCTCAGGCTGGTTTTGAACTCCTGACCTCGAGCAATCTGCCTGCCTCGGTCTCCCAGAGTGCTAGGATTATAGGCGTGAACCACCACACCCGGCCTAAAGCTCATATCTTAACCTTTGTGCCAGACTCTATGACAGCCACAGAGGATACCAAGTCTCTTCACTTGAAGATGCTACACTACCCACAATGGTGAACCAGGAAATTCAATTAATTCACTGAAGAAAAACCTATTACATGTTTCCTAATGTCAGAGCCTATACCAAGTCCCACAAGAAAATGGCAAATATGCACCACTTCTCCATCAAGAATTTAGAGTCTTACTTGGGTAAAATTTACTCTTACTCAGGTAAGAGAGAAAATTATCTTGTGTATAGGGATATTGTGGAGTACTCAAAGAAAATAATCACTGAGCAAAACTGGATCAGCTTACTGTGCAAAGACTTAGGAAAGGAGAAAATCCTCATGAAATAGATACATGGACCATTTGAAAAAAGGCAAACATAAATAAAAGTATGTTCTGTCAAAACAATATTTATCCAAGCACTCCCTATTAAAATGCCAGTAAGTATAGAATGAATAACACTATTAACTCTTTAGCAGCCACTATTACCTTAAGATAGCTTGCATCTCGACAAGCAAATTATAGGCCCCTCAGTAGGGGTGAATTTAGGATTGTTTTATTATCATAGTTTATGTTTGTTTTGCTGTCTTCTAATATGCCAAGGTATTAATAGAAGAGAAAGGCCTGATGTCCACCCTCAAGTAGTAGTGCTATTCCAGCTAGGTTTGCATCTTTAGAATACCCAGAACAAATTCAAACCTGAAATGTAGAAGGAAACCTTCCCTAGAAACCCCCTTCCTCAGACATTCATGAAGGGAAGACATTTATTTGAGATGCCTGGAGAAGTATGACTTGATCACCTAGATTTGATACTTCATTCATACAAAATTCTCCAGAATCTGGCACTTTCTAGCCCTGTCATGGCCTATGAAACAGATATAAGCTGCCAACATTGGAAGCTCTGGATATTTCAAAGACAGTATAAAGAGAATAATGAGTTGATGACTAGACATCATGGCTTGGTAGTGCCAAGAGAAAGAAAAGCAAAAGGAAGTAGATAGAAAATGAAAAATACATCTTTTACTTAATATACTTTGCAATTGAGAATACATAGTTTTGGGAGAAGGGGTGAATATCTAAGCAGGTTATAATCTTCCCTTATAACAGCATGTTTTCCGTTAGTCAGCTGGCAGATCTTCTGCCTTACCTGAAGGGATGCTATCTACTTGCGGAACCAAACAGAATTGCTTAACACAAGGGTTTCTTAAAATTTCTTCCATGGAACATTAATACAATTTAGATAAGGAGGAGGCTACAGGGAACACAGTTTGGGAATATCTGGATTAAGAAACATTTCTTTAATATAGGACTTCTTAGATTTTATAATATTTGAATATTTTAGGCTCATTATGAATCTCCAGTAAAACATGTAGTGGTGCTTATCTTTAACATATTTAACCATGGAAACATTTTTTTCCAGAGAACCTTTGGGAATGATGGCCCAAATCTTCCCCAGGCCAACAGCCTCCATTCAGTGTATACCTGGAAGCTTCCCTCACCCCCCTTTTTTTTTCACTATAATGCTTTCTCTCTGTCTGCTTTGAGTTTCTGCAAAATGCAGATGGTGGTAGATGACCTGATGTTATAACAAACTCTGAATTAATAGTCCTTACTTGTTTTCATTTGGGTAGTCTTCATTTATTTCCACTGTTATCATGGAGATCCCACTGAGATCCAGACTGCACTGTCCATCATGGACCTCAGCCTTTGACCAGGTGCAGTACTCACAGAGGCCCCTTGTGCCTTTCTGCTTGTAGCATCTGGAGTCCATGATTATATATTAATTTTTGATTGGCATGCAAAAGCCTTCCAACAAAAATCTGAATAAAAATTTCCTTCACTAAAATATCCTTTTGCAAAAGAAATGCCATAATTCAATCACATATACAAACAAACAGACAAAAAGGTGAAACTATATATTTTTGGAATAGACTAGAAAATAATTTCTGAAAATAGTTGGGGTTAAGAAGATGCTGATGTATCAGTGACCCTTTCATCTCTTATTGTAAATAGAGTTAATCCTAAAATTGGAGACCTAACTAACAAACAGTGATTAGAACAAAGATAGCCCCTTTAGCTGAACTACACCTGTTGGTACATTTTAAAAGGACTTTATAGTATCAAAATATCACATGTACCCTCAAAACATGTACAACTATTATGTACCAATAATAAAAATTTAAAAACAAAACAAAAGACAAAGGAGAAAGGACCCAAAGTAAACAGGTGGCCTCACAGATTAAACAGCTAGATGGTCTACTTCCCACCGACTACCTTCTGACAGGGCCACTTGTAGATATTGTAAACAGAGGAAGAAGCATTGGAAAAATACTGTTCTGTCTCATGAAATAAAAGCCAAGACAAAGAAAAAATATCTCAATTCAGATCAATGAGGATGCTCTGAAGATACAGGGGGACGGGGGGGAAACACCTAATATCCTACCATAAGTTTAAACATTCAAGGTTAACTAACAATAAATATGGATGGTTACCCTTATCAGTTTCTAATAGATACAGGTGCTTTTCTTTCTATATTAAACCCTGACAACTTTGGTCAACTTCGCTTAACTTCTTCCTTGCAGTTAACCTACCATACAGGTCACTGGTATCTAAAATAACCCACAGATTTTTCCTATCTTCCGTCCCTTAAACATAACCCTTGGGCCCTTCACTGAAACAAATCCGTTTCCTGATTTGCAATGCAATTTCTTTAAATTTAATAGGGAGAGACTTACTTTGCAAACAGAATTATGATATTAAATGCACGCATGAAAGATTATTTTTTGAAGTTCCAGAGGACTCCTTTATTTATAACACGTTGTATCTGCTTTGGATATACCTTTGAGCTCTCCATTATATTTGACACAAACCCCAGATAAGGATCTTAACATTGTACGTGACACTCTGTGGGCTAAAAATGATACTAACATGGGCAAAATATTTGAAGACAATCCATATAAGTTTAGATAGCTCCTTCCAAACTGAAACCCAAACTTCCTCAATATTCCTTGAAGCCAGAAAAAATAGGAACTCCAACCTGTAATTGAAGAATTTCTATCTAAATATCTTCTTATATCCCATGCTGGTCCTCATAGCACTCCCATCCTCCCAATAAAAAAACAAAAAAAACCAAAAAACAAATGGATGAGGATATGAATCTGTTCAGGACAGCAAGGCCATCCACAAATGTATCATCTCTTACTTCCCAATAGTACCTAACCCAAATACCATCTTGTTTCCAATTTCTTCTGAAGCCACTTGCCTCACTGCAGTGCAATTTTGATTTGTCTTTTTCAGTATGTCTCTAGAACATAGAGTCAATACCTTTTGCTTTTACTTGGGAACGGTAACACTATACCTGAACAATCATGCCCCAGAGGTTCACTGAAGCCTCCTCTTTCTTTTCCTAGATCTTACTTTCACATCAATCAAAATGTAAAGTTCTAAATTTCTATTATAGAGATAAGATTAGGGCATCAAAAAATAAATTTCCATTGTGGTTCAGTTCTGATGCAATATGTAATCTCCTTCTTCATTCAAAGAATAAAGAAACCTGTCAAATGATTCCATTTACTTGATCTCAGCAGTAGCAGGAAGAAATACATGAAATTTCAAAGATAAATTGCAACTTTGGGAGGACACATTATTTAGGGTATGATCTAGCTAAGAGGGAAAATATACTCTCTTTGGATAAATTTAAACCTATCCAAACTTATCCTAGACCCCTCACGAAATGACAATTTAGAAGATCCCTAGATTTAATTGGATATTGCAGACAAAAGCATACAATTTTTTTTCTGATCACAGCATCTCTTAATGAATTGACTAAGTCTGCAGTAATACACCCTCTTCTCTGAAAGCCCCAAAATGGACATGCCTCTATAACCTGAAGTAGGCTTTCAATAGTCTCCCTTCCTTAGGCATCTGTATTATTCAGGGTTCTCCAGAAAAACATAACCAAGTAATGTGTATATGTGTGTGTGTATGTGTATATGGGTGTGTGTGTATATATATATGTGTGTGTGTGTGTGTGTGTGTGTGTGTGTATAGAGAGAGAGAAATAGATATTAATGTGTTATAAAGAATTGGCTCATATGATTATGGAAAACACTGGCAAATACAAAATCTACAGAACTGACATTCCATTTTGAGTCAGAGGCTGGAACTGTTGTAGAACCAGGAAGAGCCAATGTCCCAGTTTGAAGGTTATGAGGCAAGAAGAGGTGATGTTACAGTTTGAAGGCTGTCATGCAGGAGCATTCTATCTTATTTGGGGGAGCCTCAAACTTTTGCTGTGTTTAGGCCTACAAGTGATTGGATGAGGCCCACCCACATTGTGGAGAACAATCTTATTCAGTCTACTAATGTAAATGTTAATCTCCTTCAAAATCAACCTCACGGAAATATGCCAAACAATGTTTGATCAAATACCTGGATACCACATGACACATAAGTTTTTAAGTTGACACAAGATTAACCATGACGGTATACCTAGCTACAATTAGCTATGTAATATACTTGTGCATGAGTGATCTCGACAAGCCCTTGGGATTTTAACTCAGCTTTATGAGAATCTTCAAAAATCTGTCACTTAATGTAGCCTTCTTTTGACACTGTTGCTAAAGATTATCCTCCTGTCTTAAGGCAACAGCTACCACTGTAAAACTTATTAATGATGGTGATAAACTATTTCTAGATTCTCCACTTGACTTCCTGGTTTCCCATGTAATATAGACATTATAGCTGATTCAGGAAACACAAAACTTTTCAGCCAGCTGATTACTCTCTTATGAGATTCTATTACTTCTTCTCATAATACTATTCACTACTAGAACATCCCAAATCCCACTATGTTCCTGCCCAAACCAGAATAAGTGGAGCCTCATGATTGTGTTATCTTAGTTAGGGGACTCTCTGTGCCTCCCTCTGGTTTATTAGAGACTCTTAATGAAACCCTGATCTAAGATTGCTGCTGGATCATTGGATCATACTTCAAAACTTAAATTAGAGTTTGTCGGGTAGGATATGCTATCACTAGTCCAAACTCTTTTTTCATTACAGTCTTCTACCTACAGTAAAATCACCCAAGGTGGCAGAACTTATTACACTTACTAGAGTTTGCCAACTAGCCAAGGAAAAGAAAGTAAACATACAGATAGTCATTGTGCTTTTTGACTATTCCAGAACTTTGGGATGCTTTAGAAACAAGAGGAATTTCTAACCTCTGCTGAAATCCTCGTCAGAATTGGACAAGTTAATTATCATTTAGATGTACTGCTAATTCTAGGGAGTTAGCAATTATAAAGGTTGTGGCCCATGCGAAAGACAATATGGAACCTAAGCCATTCTGCACAAAATAAACAAATAAAATAAAATCATTTCAACCAAGATTATAATCCCATCTAAACTCTCAAAAGATAAATCTCTGGAGGCATTTAAAGAGGCCATTCTAAAGTATCAATACAGCCCCTGGATTTGAAGAGGCTGTACTCCACTTGGATTATCTCTAACACTATCATAAGGGCAGCTTGATAGAACAATATGATTGCAAGTGGATATTCATTATATTTGTCCACAAAACTATTCATCACGGAATAGGCAATGTGATTAGTATCTTAAAGCAACATTGATGAGGAAACTTTTTAAAAGACAGCTGAGGTTATTATGGGGTCATGTGTGACCTATCAACAATGTAACCCTGAAAAAATTGTAAAAGTGGGACATGACCAAGAACCACAGCCTCATGGGCCCTTTAAAAACTATCACATGGATTTTGTCCAATATTCACTGTATCAGGATTCTCCAGATAAACAAAACCAATAGGATATTTATAGATATGTAACAGGAAATATGGGCATTGGCTTACCAATTATGGAGCCCAAGAAGTGCCATTATATGCCTTCTGAAAGCTGGAGAGTGAGAAAAGTCAGTTGTGTAATTCAGTCCAAATTCAAAGGCCTGGGAACCAGGCCAGTGAATGTTGTAATTTCCAGTCCAAGACTAAAGACCTGAGGACCATGGGGATAGCTGGTGTAAGAAATGGAATTTGAAACCCAAGAATCAGGAACCCCATTGCCCAAGTGCAAGAGAATATCAAGGTCCCACCTCAAGAAAAAAGAGGAAATTCACCCTTCTCCTGACTCTTATTCTATTCTATTCTATTCTATTCTATTCTATTCTATTCTATTCTATTCTATTCTAGACCTTTAATGGATTGGATGATGCCTACCCATGTTGGTGAGAGCATATCTTTCCTCAGTCTACTGATTCAAATGCTAATATATTCCAAAAATCCCCTCACAGACATACCCAGAAATAATATTTTACCAGCTATCTGGGCACTTCTTATGCCAATCACATTTACACAAAAAATTAACCATCATATCTACCTTCCATTGGATTGTAATATGTTTTAGTTATTGCATGTCTACTTTCAGGATAGGTCAAGACATTTCCTTGACAAAAAGCTCCAGGCCATATAGTTTCTGAAAAGTTGCTCAATTTTGCATTTGCAACCTAGGACATCTCAATTTCTATATTAAGTGTTCAGGGCACACACTTTATGGGAACCAGTATAAAATAACACTATGAAGTATTATACATTAGTCAAAAACTACACTTTTATTACACCTAATTCTTTGGAAAATTTGAGAAGACCAATTAAATTCTTAAAATTAGCAAAAATCTCAGAATACCCCAAGCTCACCTGACCAAATGTACATCCACTAGTCCTACGGCCATATGGTTTACTCCCTTGGGGAAAAATCATTTGTTTTCCTATGAGTTGGTAACATGAAGGTCCATGAGGCTAGGGATTTTATCTCTGATCCTAGACTCTGTTCTACTTCATGTAGAGATGGTGCCATTTTGCCCAAGACTCATATCTATAACCAACCTATCTATAACCTATAACCAACAAGTTAAAAGCACTTTTCTACATCTTTCTAAGCAGCCTCTTCATGATCTTCAACTAGGAGATTTTTGTCTATTGGAAAAACTTCTATTGAATGTCATTGGAAGGGACCTTATCAGGTATTGTTAATAACATACACATCAGTGAAACTTTGATGAGTCAGCCTTAGCTTCATGTTTCACAGTTAAAGAAGCAATTTGGGATTCCACACAATTGGAAGGCTACTACAATAGACAGCTTCAAACTGAAGATTCTCAGGAATCCTCTAGAATCATCTTATCTTCAGAAGCAAAGAGATAATGAAGCTGGTGATACAAGCCAATGATGATGGATATGGACAGTTTCCACCCCACATGTCAAACCCAGACCCCTATCTAATTCCTGAGGTTTTATAAATCCATTTGCTCATAATACTTATTGTTCCCATTTCATACAAACTGCTTGTTGTTGTCTACCCATAGTGGCTCTTTTTTCTTTTTATTTTCCTTCCTTATTAAAATTGTTAGGTCAGAACATACTCATTATTAAGCTATCTTTATATTATCCTAAACAGTAATCACTTTCTTCAGTCATATGGACTGCTGGCTCTTCCATCCATCGCCAGCCCCCCATGATAAAAACCTCTGGACAATCCCAGTTTTATCAACTGAAACCACCAAAATAAAAGTTGATGGTGTTTCCATTTATATCTATATGGACAATTGACCTTAAGTAAATCAACCTAGAACTTTAATAGTGTCCCTATGTCCCAGGAAAATGACCAACTATTACAATCTATCGATCAGACTCTGGGTAAAATTCTCAGCTTGAATTTAACAACCTTCATGTTGTGATGGGCCAAGTAACACCTGGAAGAAACTAATAGAGATCCACATATGTAACCCAGCTAATGTAAAGCCAAGGTTTTGACATCATGACATCATGCTGTGAATGGCTCCTTTTGTTCTGGATCTCCATGTGCCCCGACTGGACATTATTTTCTCTGTGGCCAGAATGCCTGGTCTGTTTGCTTCAGACTAATGTCTCATATATTTTAGGAAGACATAGAAAAACTCTGAAACTTATCTGTACACAGAGACGCTAATTTTAATTACAAAAATCACCAACACTGGAAATTCCAATTCAGACATGAGCTCCAAAATACTGCCACTTTTGGTTATTCAGACATAATATCTTGTAGAATTACTGAGTCGTTGCTTATGAAAATAATCAGAGTAGTATTCCAATTGGTAGGCATCACACTAGAAATGACTGTAAGAAACTTATCACTGACCTTGGTAAAGTTACTAATAACACAGCCTCTGTCCTAGATGGAATATAGATCAATCTCAACTCATTGTCACTAGTAGTTATGGACAATTGCATTGCTCTAGAATTCTTGTTGGTTTATGATGGTGACATTTGTATGATCGCTAAAACTTCTTGTACTTAGAACAATAAATAGCAAGATAAAATAAGCAATGCATTGCCTTAAGGAAAAAAGCTATTTGGCTTTTTGAGTTTGATCATTATGGCATATGGAATTTCTTTTTTTAGCCTGGTTTTGGCAAATGGGGTCCAAAGCACATTACCAGGACTATTAATTGTTCCTGGTTCTGTCATAGTGTTCATGACGCAGATATATAGAATTCTATACATAGTCTTAAATGCTTCTATGCAGCCACTGTCTCATCAGATACTCACCATGATGATGCACAACAAAAAGGTCAAGACAATTTGCAATGCAGTCAATATAGTTGACTACAAAGATGACTAAACAATCTCTGTGTGAGACTGATCTCCAGCTTTCTCAGAATTGGTCAACTTCTCACAAAGGAGAGACTGATTAGAAAGGTGGATTAAGAGACTGAATATACATATGGTCAATGCTCAGATTAGGTACAAAAATGGAAATCTGCCCCACAATCTGCAGCAATCAACATGAGAAGCCAACCTACTATTTATAATCCATATCAGAAAGTCAGACCATTATCTATAGCAACTGGTTTGTGAAGTTGAGCAATAACCTGTATATATCAATCATCTCCAAAGCCAGAACCTGATTAATAACTGACAGTTTCCCTAATATTTGTCCCTTTTCTAATTTAGGATCAATTGGAGAAAGGGAAACATGCACCCCTAACCAATTACGTTGGATGCCCTACTTCTAGTCAGCCTGTCCACAGCTTCTCCATGTGAGAAGCTGTCAATCATACTCGAAATCCTTTTTGTGTTTTCACTATAAAGCTTTTTCAATACTTTGCCTGTCTTTGAGTCTCTTCCAAAATGCAAGTGATGGTGGCTGACTCCCTCACTAGAGCAAGCTCTGAATAAATAGCCTTTGCTTCCTCTTATTTGGGAAGCACTCAATAAGCAATTTTTTAATTAACTAATCAATTAATGTATCTATTGGGTGATATAGGTTTGCAGTACTGTTCTCTTTGCAGTACTATTGCAGTACTGTTTGCACTACTGTTCTCTGTTTTTGAAGATTTCTCTGAAGGTGTCATGTATACAGGCAACGTGATATTTTAGAAAAAGCAAGGAAGGGAATTGAAAAGATGAATTCTAGTCCTATTTCTGCCAGTGACATGTCTGTAATTTTTCTCTGTGGACCTTTAGATCTGTGGACCTTGGTTATATTATAAGTACAACAAGAACATAAGGATGGGCAACCTTAAAGGATAATTTCATTTCTGAAGTGGTGCCATCTGCAAATGTAACTCCCTTGATTTCTTAAGACTCATTCCTTTCTCTCCCTCTCTCTCCCTCTCTCTTTCTCCTCCCATCCTCCCCCCACTCTCCCTTCCTTCACACATACACACACATACACGCACACAAACATATACTTTTCTAGTTTATCTGCAATAATTCTTATTATGACTAAGAATTAATTAACTAATCAATTAATTTTAAAACCCATAGTCACTATCAAACAGCATTTAAAAATTCCCTCACAATGTATAGTTTAATTAATTTATTTGACCTCAAATGTTCCTTCTAGCCATACCTCTCAAATTACTTGACAAAGAATATAGGATTTGAGTACATGCTCATAAATAACATGTGGACTGTTATCAAAAGGGATTTCACATTATGAGAGTGTTTGCTTAATCTATTTGTTCTCTTTCCCTTGGCTGTTTGCTTCAAGTTTCCCTAATCTCCTGCCAAAGAGTTTTGATTTATTCAAATGCGAAAATCCCAGCCCATGAGCTCAGGCTGGATCAATTTTCATATTTTTCAATTCTTTCTATTTCTCAATTGCAAAAACCTAAGCCTCAGTAATATGGATAGAAGGTGATTGTAGTGTTTCTCAGAGGATTATGGGGCTGGTAATCCAGGAGGACAAATGTTGTAGCAAAAAGAACCCCAGCCCAGAGGCTAAAACTCTCAAACTGAATGAAGTCCTACCTTTGCTGCTTCTTGGCTGGCTGACTGTGAGCATATCAATTTGCATCTTTAAATTCCTGTGTTCTTAGCAATCAGATAAGATAAAGAATGGCTAACAATGATACCCTTCTTGCTTCACGGTATTCTTTGAAACTGAAATAAAATAATATGGTCCATAGGAGATATGGTAATTTGCAATATGTGATATGAATGTTAAGTGATAGTTTCATTATTATTCTAATACAAAAAGAGTAGATTAGATTATATCTACCATCCTAATGACGGGTTCACATTACTGTATAAAGATGATATAAAATCAGACATTTGAGAGCCGGATGACCTGACCCAGTGAAAACAAAGATAGAGAATGAAACTCCACAACAGCACACCAAATTGGTTGCAAGACTTTTTATCCACTATAGACTTTAGGACCTACTAGGAAAAAAAAAAAGAAACATTAGCCAGCATAATGATAGCCTACTTTGTTCTAGGCCTGAGGCTTATCATGATTTCACACGTACAAAACCTGGGAAGAAGAAAAACCTACTAAAGCCTCAAGAATATCCAACCAAGAAAGGGTGAGTGAAATCTAAAAGCAGCTCAAAAAGACTGTGATCAATATCCATGGGTTGAGGAATTTTTATACAAGCTATAGTGTCACTGCAGACTTAAAAGAGAACTAGGGTAAATACACAGAGCAGAAGCAACTAGGAAAGTTAAAGATGGATTTATTAATAATTTCATGAACATTAAAAGATAGGCAAAGACTCTCAAGAGGAAATAAATATGTGTATTTCATAATTGGAATCACTTTGGGTGTCACAGGTGTATCTACTATTTTATTAGCAGCCAATATGCAATCATGATTAAGTATAATTTAACTGAAATTTGGAGTTGAAGAACTTCAAAATCATGCTTGAGTAAGTAGAGTATAAGATCCAAATTACAAAGCTGAATGGTTCAATAGCAATAAAATAGGAGAAAAAAATGAGAACAAAATAAAAGAAGGGGAATATGTTTAATCTTAAAAAAACTATAGCTTTCATTTTTTTGTGATTAAATAAAACTCTATTTTCTTCTAATATGATATTTTGATATGTTTGTTCCATTTTTATTGCTTTTAATTTTTACTGTTATTTTGGCTATATCAAGTAATGGACCGTGATAGAAGCAGCATAGTTTAATTTAACTAACATTTGTTTGGGTACTTTGATCTTTTTTTCCATCAGTTGTTTAATCCCATTTAAGTATGTCATTATCTACTATTTCCTTTATCATGTGATCTAAAAGGAATACACAATGTCATAAAATCTCAAGATTATGATATTTTTAGAGCTCTATATCTTGAACTTTGAACCAATTTTCCTACACCACATAAACTTACCAATTTTATGAAATTTCTTGGATCCCAATTCAAATTCCACTTGTGTTCCGTGAAGACATAATAATTTGTTCCAAAAAGGCAAAATTAGAAATAATTTCTTACACTGGCTTCTTCAAGACATATGGAAAATTAATAAGCAAATCAGATCTCTGAACACAATTCTTTTGGTTTTTATTGTCTACATTTTCTAGTATAACTCATTAGACTTTTCGTGTGTATGCATGATAAATTTTCATAAGGCCCACCAATTTACATCAAATTTTATCAAAAGTAATAGGACAGTTTTCTTTTCTATTCACTGTAATTGCAAACACACATTACAGTGCAAAAAAGAAGTACCTAAAAGCATCAAAGAAAATAGCCTCTTTTCCATCTTTTCCAGAATAACAGCTCCACTTCTCTAGAACTCAAAGACACCCCTGAGTTGTTTATCCACTCCCCTGTTTTTCTTAATGACTTCTCCAAAGTAGACCCCAAGGACATTTTAGGATATTTTCTGAAACTGGTTGAATTCAAGAAGAATCATTTTTTTTTTCATTTTTGTGGTCATAATTAAAAAAAAATGTATATGTTAAATTCTTCATAGTTTTATTACATGTGAAACATATATAATTAAAAACCCAGAATTTAACCTATTAATAAACAGAAACCTTCAGGATTTTGCATCCTAGATGACTATAGATTACAACTTCACTAAATAAACCAATCTGAAGAAGACAGGCTTTGTCAACAGGCAGGATGCTCATATCGAATAATAACCTTTTTTGTTCATTTCTAAGAACATTTATTTACCTTTTGAAAACTGTCATAAGACTTATACCAGTCTTCATTCCAGCCAATGTTTCTATAGGTGTCAAAAGAAACCTCACATGGTCTCAAATTATCTGCCCACAATATTTAATATTTTAAAAGGAAAAGTGTAATAATTTTACAGTGAGGAAACCATACACCAAGTTGAATGATAAAAGTTAACATCACTAGTAATAAGACACTCAACACCATCTACACCCTGATATGATGTGTAGGAAGAGCACATAACTGTGGTATTTTTGTAAAAAGAAATTCATAACCTTCATTTAATTTTGAGAGAACATTGGACAAGTAAAAATTGAGGGACATTTTCTAAAATAACTGTCCAGATTATTTGAAAGTGTCAAGGCCATAAAATACAAGGAGAAAATGAGGAATTGTTACAGTTTGGAAGAGACTGTGGTGATGTAATAATTACATACAATGTGGAATCTGGAATATATCTTGGAACAGAATAAGGACATTAATACTGTCAGAAACCCAAATAATACTGGAGTTCATTGCACCAACGTTAATTTCATGGTTTTGATAGTAGTACTACTGTGATATAAGACGTGAACATGAGGGAAGCTGTGTGAAGAGCATAAAGGAACTTTTTGCATTGAATCTATACATCACTTTGAGTATAGACATTTTAACAGTGTTAATTCTACCTATCCATGAGCATGATATGTTTTTACGTTTGTTTGTGTCATCTGCAATTTTTCTCTAATTTTGAAATTATTTTAAAATAAAAAGTTAAAAGATGACAATAGAGGGTACTATCGGTTATTAAAAAATTTAAATTCATATAACTAGTTCACAATCCTCAAAGAAACAAAAAAAAAGAATAAAGAGAAAAAATAATGAGTCAGTTGGATACGTCTAAATAGATATTTGATCGGATAGCACTGATGGGATATTCAATTATATTTTAAAAATGGTTATTTTATTGTGTAGTAGATGCAAAGTTTTTAAAGAAAGAGTTATTACATTAAAGGTTATATACTGAATTTTTTGGATGAAATCATGTGATGCTTGAAATTTGATTCACCCTGATAAAAAGAGGGAGTAGTGAGGTAAACAAGAAACAAGACTAGCCACGATTCGGTAAATTGTTGAAGGTGTTTGATAGACACATAGGATTTTTAAAAATTATTATTTTTCTTTTGTATGCTTAATTTTCCATGATAAAATGTTAAATAAATAATTACATAATTATTTTTTAAATAAATTAAAGAGTACACCATCAAGTATGTCCTTCCTCTGCTATGTCATGTTCTCTCACAATGATAGGATGCATCTCATCAAGAGCTGATCTGTCCTGGACAGCTCCTGTGCAGTCACTTCAATGGCCACTTACCAGCCAAAGCCTCTTCTTTTACCTAGTTTATAAGCAATGTTTTTTCTATTTAAAATGCTATTAATTGATTCTCTGTTATTTGGTTTCTATAGAAGTAAATCTGACATATCTGTTGATGATCAACTAGTTTGTCCCTTCTTATTTTAGTATTTTGAATTAAAGACTATTAAAATTTAAAGAATAAAAGCTCTCTTAATACTTAATTTACTTCTAATTTGCTCCCCATGTACCCCGTAGGCATGAAGATTCAAATGTTTTAGCTAAGAATTTGATAATTAAAACTATGGGACAAAAATAATATAATTGATAGTATTTATACTATTTACTAAATAACAGTGATATGTATATTTAAGTAACTTAATTGCCTTCATAATTCTAAAATGCAGACACTATATTCCACAGCTGAGCAAACTGAGACAGGGTTTAAGTAATTTAGACATAGGTTCAATAAATGGCACAACTGGGATGTAAACTCAGAAAGACTTTCTCTAGTGTTTGTGCCCTTAGCCACTACTATATATTGATTCTCAAATAGGATATAAATATCCTTAACTACTGTAATATTATATTAAAACTTCAAATGTTAGGAAAAAAAGTCCAAGGACAGAATATTAATAAAAAAATGTGATACACTTTAAAATGTCAGTGATCTCAAAGCAAACAAGAACAATGCAAAAGTAGCAACAACAAAATCGATTTAAAAACAAAATATAGTTTAAATATGACTGTTTTATATGCATAAAAAAGATACAACTTATTAAAAATAAAGCAGTTCTGAGGCTTTGTGCATGGAATTTCATAGCAAACAGGGAGGAAAAGAAACCTACAAGAAAAATGTGACAGAACTGTATTCCAGTGGGAAATCTAAGCATGGCTCTTAAAATTTGACAGATCAAATAGAAAATTTGAGTGACATAATTATTCAACTTTATGTAGCATGTTTCAATTTGTGCCCTCCCCTCTGTCTCAACACCAACTCCTTAGGGCAGATAAATTAACTCAGTGGTCTTTATCTTGAAGAGTATTTTGCCAGGGGTTTTGTCTACATTCAGATTAAAGAGAAGGAGTCACACAGTGGAACAGCAGCTTTAAAGGGAAATCTGTTAAAACACTAGAGGAGCCAGGCAAGGAATGCAAATGCAGAGGAAAAAGAAAGAAGGAATACCAAGTGGTAGAGTATTTGAATGGGGAATTTAATTAAAAAAAAAAAAAAAAGGCTCAGGGGTGGGGGGGCAAGGGCATTATTTGAAACCTTAAATTTGTACCCCCATAATATGCTGAAATAAAAAAAAATATAAAAATAAAAGGCTCAAAAATGAAGTTGCAAATTGTCTTACTCATGACAATTGTATTTGATACCCATTCTTCCTTCTTTTTCTCTACAAAATCTATGAAATCTTTAGTAAAGCTTCCATGTAGCACTAATGCTTTTATGTGAGTACTTTCAAATAATGTACAAGAGACTTAGCTTAAGTATCCCTCAGGAGAATAAATCTCCTGGAAATTCCAGAAATGTAGTGTACAATGCTTCCTTAGGCCATGGAATTAAGATTTGGACCAATCTTACCTGGATGCTATGGAACAGAAAGACAATAGATGGCTTCTTCTTTCACAAATAGTTAAGAGTAAATACACACGTACAGTTATGTGTGTGTATATGACTGGTGTGTGTGTGTGTGTTTAGAAGTGTAAATGAATGTACAGTTGTGTAGTATTAACACTGCAATGGACAGAATCCTTGCCTTTGTCAAACATCCATGGAATTAAATGAAGACCACCTGAATGAGAATAAGCAAAAGCTATTTATTCAGAGATTGTTATGTAGCAAGGGAGTCAGACACCATCTCTTATATATGTCAGAGACTCAAAGCCAGGCAAAAGTGTGGGAAAACTTTATAGTGGAAAAAAGAGAATACTTCAGTCAAATAGATATGCCTTGATTGGGTGTTGTTGTCATGGGAAAGCTGGAGGTGGGCTAACTAGCAGTGGAGCATTATTTGTGATTGGGTATGGTAGCAATATTGGCTTTGTCTGGTTGTTCCTAGTTAGGAGTGAAGACAGGGTACAAAAACTATGGAAGCTGTCAGTTATTGATCAAGTCCTGCCTATCTTAAGCAATTGCTACAGAGGTTGTGATTTGACTTTCTGGACTGGTGGCTACAAATGTTGTGGGTCAGAGTTTTATTTTTATATATGGTATGACCATGTCTGTTTGTATATTCAGTCTTTCAAATTGTTAAAAAAAATTGTTATGTATCAGGCACAAGAACAGATGAAATTTAGATCTTACCTAATCACTAACCATTATATATTAATACTAGAAACTATTCATGAAACAGATGCTCCTCAGTGTACTATAGGTTACAAAAAGGAAGTAAAACAAAAGACAAAACTTTAACACAAAAAATTAACTCTTAAAAACTAAATGATTATCAAAAATATATATCTTAAAAATGAATTTAACATTCAACTAAAAAATTTACAGAATAAGATTAAATATAAGTGAAAGTAAATAAAATAGCAAAATAACATTACTTGAATGAATAAAAGTCTTATTTTTACAAATCATTAAAATATATATTCACTACAAAATCTAACCATGCAGAATATAGCATATAACAAAAATTACATATTCAGGAGGAGAATTAACATTTAAATATTATTAGATTATAATGGATATTAAATAAGTAATAAGTAAATAATTACAATTATATGCCAAAAAATACAGATGCAAATTACTTTTTAAAGAAAGCTATAAATAAGCAACTGACTCAGTAGCATAAATTATTTACTGATTAATAAACATGAGGAAGCAAGATGTGTTAATAATTTAATCTTTAATAATGTATTGGGCCACATGGATTTATTGGTGAGATCTGTGAAGAATTAACTAGGTTGACAATTATTATTATATTATTCAGTATGTATTTTATAGTAGAAACAATTTTTTAAAGATGTTTGAAATAATTTTGTGTTATATATAACCTAACACTAAAAAATGTCTAAAAAAAAAAGATGGGTGCACACAGACATATACAAACACGCAAGATCTATAGACCAGGGTTAGCAAACTTCAGTCTAGGAGCCCAGTCCAGCCTATTGCCTGTTTTAGTAAATAATGTTGTGTTGAATATTTGCCATGCGAACTCATCTGCTACAATAGTTGAGTGGTTGCAACTGAAACCTTTTGAATTGCAAAGTCTAAAATATATAGTGTGTGGCCCTTTATAGAAAAAGTTTGCCAATCTCCACTATCAACATATCTCAGATAGAATTGGATATTTAAAAATACCAAATAATATATTCACACATAAAATTCTACATTATATTAAAAAATTACCTTAACAAAAATAGGATGTATGAATGCAAAGATGTTTAAAACCTTGGCTATTTGAGGTTAAGAAATAGCCACAATTCTCTCCTTCATCCTTACTATCAAAATAGTTTCAGTATTGGTGTTGTAGATTAAAGTAGGTAATATCACTCAACCCAGAATTGGATAACTCTCCCCAAGATGCAGACCTTTTACCCCTCACTCACATACCCACTCTACCACCTCTACCCTCCCAATAGGGAAAAAGTTTGTGTAGATAAACTTAACTCATGAAGATTCAGACAATGTATGTATTTGTGAATGAATGTCTCTAAAAGAGGCAGAAAAGGGGACTCATCAATTCTTGTCCAGTACTTTCTACCAATCTTACAAATTCTATAATTCACTATTTTTCAGTGGCATAAAATTGAAGAATTAGATGATGGAAAAGTTCAAAATTTATGCAACAAGATGAAATTACTAGGAATAAAAGAGAATTCTTCCTCTTTATGTAAACATAAGAAATAAATAATGTGGTTATTGTTAGTAATTTAAAAAACAATTTTGACTACTTCAGTTAAAAACAAATGCATTTCATAAAAACTCAACACATATTCTTAAATTATAGAAATCTTTGTAACTTAGAAATAGAAAAGAAAAAATAAGATTGCAACTATTCAATTGAATTGTGATAGTTTAAGCAGCATTTTCTAAGATGTATTGCATGAACAAATAATCCCTAAAGATAAAACAAAATTAAATATTTTAAATAAGTTTGGAAACACATCAAACTATATCCAGTCTTTAGGGTTTTTATTCAATGTACTTTAGTGTATTAAAATTTATGACATCTAAATTATATATTAACTAAAAATATAACTACATTTTATTTAGAAATTCCTAAACATATTTGAACAAGAATTTTCTTTTCATTTGAACAAGAGTTTTTCTTACTGTGAAAATGCTGAAATAATTTCCACTCTTGATCAATGAAAAGCACATATGAATGTGTGAATTGTATATAGAGTTACAAAATCAAGTAATATATTAATACTTCAAATAATATTAATTACAAATGTGAAGGACCCTTTAAAAAATATACTTTTCTACAGATGTACCCAAGAGAGTACTTAATATAAAAGCTAATATTTCATTTTCTTGGATAGTAATATTTATTTTAACCCATCAATATTCTCCAAGTTTGATTCAAATAAATTTACTTCATTCCTTTTGCGATGAAGTGGTGGAAAATATACACCAGAGACTTTATCAGATTATCAACTTCCCTGGAAATAAATAAATAAATATGGGAGAATTGTCAAGATTTGTACAATAAGGACGAGAAGCAAGATAGGAGCACTTTTTTCCAAAAATCACCCCAAATATCCAAAGGCCTGTGATCCTTTCATTTTCAGCTGCTCATGAAATGGAGCAGGGACCCATTTTAGAAGCCTGCTGAGCCCTGCAAGCATGGAAATAAATGAAAAACATTGAGTCCCTTCAAGGGAAATTCTAGGCACCCAGCTAGCCTTGACAGTAAATGATCAACCTGGTAAGTAGGAAAAAAGTAACAAGAGTCTCCCAAGAGATCCAGAGCCACAAGTTGTTTTTGCTCCCTGTAGAAACTAAAAGACAACATCTTATCATGTGTTCTTGAGTTGTTTCTCAGAAACCCTCACCAAATGGAAAATGCTGATCTGTATCCCATAGACTTCAGATAGGAAAGAACTGAGGACTGAACACTGACTACTGTTCTTTGTTCTAAATTTCTTTTAAGGGGTCTGGAGAGTGTCACACCCACAGAAATCGAAGAATTTTTGAATCCACCTGTGACACATAAGCCCCCCTGCTTCAAGACTTCCCACCTTTTGGGGCCAAACCAATGTATAATCTCCAAGTATTGATTTATGATTTTGCTTGCAACTTCTGCTTTCCTGAAATGTACCCCTTCCTCTAAAATCTCTTGTTTTTAAACCACTGGGGAGTTTGGATCTTAAACATTCAATGCCCGTTCTCCTTGCTTGGTACCATGCAAAAAGTATCTTTTTCTCTCACTTCAAAATCTCAGGATCAGTGTTTGGCTATGCTGCACCAGGTGAGTGGACCCAAATCCTGTTCCATATACCAACAAGCTCTTAAAACATTTTGGTTTCAACTCCTTCGTGAATTTTGTTAATCAAAATCATGTCTATTTGTGGAAGCTAGTTGAAAGTGCAGTTTTATTAGTTAAAACCAATAGAGTTTGCAGTAGTCATCTTTGCATTTGCTGCAAAGCAAATTACCCCAAAATTAGGTTCTTGAAACACCAACATTTATAATTTCACATTTTCTGTTGGTCAGGAGTTCAGACACAGCTTAGCTGTGTGCCTCTGATTTAGTGTTGTTAACAAGACTGCATTCAAGGTGTCAAGTTAGTGATACAGTCATCTCAAAGCTGGGTTGAGGAAGGATCATTTTCAAGCCTATTCATGTAGGTGTTGGAAGCCAGATTTGGCATAATATACACAGCAATTATGAAAATATTAAGGAAAATTTCAGCATCTTGATAAAATACATAACAATGCAAAAGACTTTAGTCCCTGTAGTGGAAATAAGAAAAACTGAGTGTAATATTGTAAAATATTTGTTTGGTCTATGACCTTGTTTCCTGGCACACAACTCCTAAGATCCTTAGAATCTTCAAAGTGATGTCATTTGAATGTTAATGGTTGACTCATGGCTGGCAGTACCTTCTAGCTTTAGGAGTAGGCTGGTTTATTGAAAGATCAAGGCACAATTAGTGGGTTAGGACTTTCAACCCCACCCTCCAACTTGAAGGGAGGGGTGAAGGGCTGAAGGTTAAATTGATCAATAATGACCAATGGTTTAATCAATCATGCCTACATTATTCCTTAATAAAAACCCAAAAGAACTGAGTTTGCAGAGCTTTTAGAAAGATGAATTTGTGTAGGTTCCAGGGAGGGCATGGAAGCTCAGTGCCCCTTCAAATACCTCACCCTATGCATTTCTTCATCTGTACCCTTTTTGATATCCTTTATAATAAACCAGCAAATGCATGTATTTCTCTCAGTCTGTGAGCCACTCTAGCAAAGTAATCCAACCATATAGCTTGTTGGTCACAAGCATGAATAAAACAACCTGGGGTTTGCAATTGGCATCAGAAGTGGGGAACAGTCATGCAAGACTGAGCCCTCAATCTGTGGGATCTCATGCTATCTGCAGGTAGATAGTATCAGAATTGAATTGGAGGATACCAGGCTGGTGTCTATTGCAGAACTGATTGATTGCATGTTGGTAGGGAGAAAGCTTCAAATATTTTAGAGTCACAGAAGTCTTCTGTGTTGACTGGTATTGAGTGAGACAATAGAAAAAATACTTTGAGGTTTTGTTTTTTGTTTTGTTTTTATTTTTCCTTCTCATTTTATTTGAGTTTTCACTGATTCAGACTGAGACAAAATAAAATTCAGGCTTTTTTTAAGTAGGACTGGTCAAAAGCACTAGATAAAAGGAAGTCTTATGAACTAAATTCCATAAAAATTTTGCCCTGGATATTTGAGTAAAGAGCCTTGACAACATCTGTAATGAAGAAGAGGCTCCACCTCTGGATAATGGAGGTCTGCCAAAGGGTAGACTGCTCATAAGCCAAGAGAAAATCACCTAACCTTCTGATGAAAGTGTAGGCTATTGTAACAGTTTGGGTTATGGAAGAGCCTTATGACAAAAACAGATTCATCCTGTGTCTCCTGCCTCAGATTTTTCCAAAAAGGCACCAGTTGGAAAAGATCTATTAATTAGAGATCAAATTCAAAATATCTGTAGCTATACACCTAACACATTGAATTTATGGCTCAAAAACTGACAAAGTCACACAGCTATATCACTTGACAGTTGGGTTAATCATAGGTAAATTTAATAAAGTTGATCCAATCTAAGGTTAATGTAATAATGTAATAAAGTGTGACCCAACCTCATGTTAACTTAATTCTAGAGGAATCTAAATGAACAATCTCTCATTTTAATCACCAAACACAAGAAGAAAATGTCATCTAAACAAAGCATTAGTCTCCAATATTCTTTAATACCCTCAATAAATTTTTTATAAATACAAGACACAAGTAGAAACAGGAAATTTTGTCAGAGAAGTACAAATACTAAAAATAAAAGTAATAATTGGAAATGTTATAAATTAAGTAGAACATTTCTGAAGTTTAAAAACAAGAATTGATGAGGCTTAATAATGGTTTGGATGTTACGGAAAAAAATCAGTGAACTGGAAAATAGGTCAATAGAAATTTTTTTTAAGTGGAGAGAGAGAAATATTTTAAGAAAAAAATATAGCTTAAGTGACTTTTGGATTTTTTAATACCCTATGTTCTAAAATATGTTACTGTAGAAACGGATGGAAAAGTAAGTGAAAATGGGGAAAAAAACATGAAGGATAAGTGGCCAAATGTGATGAAAACTTTAACCTATAGTGTTAAATAGAATATTTAACAACAAATTGAAGAACATTGACAATCCTTAAGCAGGAAAAATAAACTCAGACTTTTCTGAGTAAGAGTGTGGAAGAATGAGAAAGAAAAAGAAAGAATCCATGCTGAAACACGTCAAAGAAAAATTTCTGATAACCAGTAATAAAGAGAAGAAAATGGAGGAAAAACATAACATAACATATATAGCATATTACATACAATAAAACAAAAATAATAAATACATCTGTCTTTATACCTAAACAATTATAATGCAGAAGACAATGGATCAACATCTTTATGGTGTTGGTTAAAAAAATTAGATCAATCTAGATAGAAATCTATAATAAGCAAAACTATGCTTTAAAAGTGAAAACAAGTAAAAAATACTTAAAAACCAAAAGAAGTAGGGTTCTGCTTATACTTTCTTAAAGAAATACAGACATTCCATAAGTAGAAAGTAAATAATACTACTTTAAAACTCATATCTAAAAAAATACAATAAATGATAAACATGTGGGTAATTGCAAAAGACATTTTATTAATTCTCAATTTCTGTATAAGATAATAACTATTGAGGAATGAATTAAAGCAGCTGGCATGCAATCCATTTACTCACTTTAACTCAGTGATGTACCTAGGGGGAATAGAAGTCAGGTGACTTACTATAATCTACATGTCAATGGCCTGTGGGGTAAATAGACAAATGATATTTTCTAGAAGATGCTTTACTTATTAGATGACATTAGGAAGATGTCCCCAGCTAAAATTAATTTTGTTAGAGAACCAAGGAAGGAAAGAAGGAAGAAAGGAAGCAAGGAAGGAAGACAGGAAGGACTGATGGACAGGAGGGGGGAAAGAGGGAGGATGAAGGAAAGGAATCTATTCCTGGAGCATGTTGCATTAAGATATTCAGGCCTCTGAAATATAATACTATTAGTTTCATAACATAAGTATTCTTACTTTGGGACTTTGTATTTGGCTTAGAGATATCCTAGGTATCAGCATGGAGAGAAGGAGGCCACAGGTGGGCACATGAGATTTCCCAGCAAAGTTCTGCTTTATCTGAGTCAAAGATTAGGAATCCTTAAAATGATTGTAAAGCTTGATACCCATTCAGTTCTTTAATTAGATCAAGTGTGATTTGACAATCCAATTATTTATGTTAGTACAACTGCATAAAACACAAATAATAATTGTGTTTATGACAGATCTAGAAGTAAAATATTTGATCAAATAGTAAGAAGAATAAAGGGTGGTAAAGTGAATATACTCATAAGTTATTTTTATTATATATGAATTAATATTCATTCAAAGTAGATTGCAATAAGTTAGAAATGCTTAAGGTAATAGCAAAGCAACAAACAAAAATAAAGAGGTATAGCATGGAGAGATAAAATGTAATACTTATAAATACTCATTTAACTTAAAAGAAACCAGAAAAAAGAGAAAAGATCAAAATAAATGAGTACAATAAAAAAGGAATAATCACATGGCATATTTAAATAATCTTATAAGCTACATTTCCACTTAAAAAGCAGAATTAGTCATATAGAATAAAAAAGCAAGATTCAAACTGTGCCCTATACAAGTTATACAGTTTAAATATAGAGGCAGATATTCTTTTATGAACTCATTATTTTTTTCCTTATTTTTATTTTTTTATAACAAGGATAAACTTAATTTTTGTTTGTAAGATAATTTATGTAATTGTAAATTTATATATATTAAGTTTTAATAATGACTGTGTTTAAACCCCAGCTTTAGAAATTTTTTATACTTTTTTTAAAGTTTCAAAATATTAAAGGAGTACAGATGATTTTGATACATGGCTTGTATCAAGGCTATAAATGTACCCATCACCCAAATAGTGTTCATTGTACCTGTTAGGTGAGTTTTTTGTCCCTCTATCCTCCTCTCTACTTGATTTCCAATTACTTTTACTTCCCTCTGTGCACCCGTGTGCCCATCCAATTTATTAGCAAGTACATGTGGTGTTTATTTTTCCATTCTTGATCCCTGAGGATATGGTCTCCCGTTACTTCCAAATTACCACAAAAGGCATCCTTTTTAATGGATGAATGGTACTCTATGGTATTTTGTTAATACACTCATGAATTGATGGGCACTTGGGTTGATTCCACATCTTTGCAATTATAAATTGTGCTGCAATAAACATTCACATGCAGGTGTCTTTTGCATAAAATGACTTCTTTTTCTTTGGGTGGATACTCAGTAGTGGGAATGCTGGATCAAATGGTAGGTCTACTTTTAGTTATTTAAGAAATTTCCATACTGTTTTCCATAGGAATTGTACTAATTTAGAGTCCCACCAACAGTGTATAAGCATTCTTTCTTTCTACATCTGTGCCACCATCTATTGTTTTGGGACTTTTTAATAAAAGCCATTCTACCTGGGGTAAGGTGATATCTCATTGTGGTTTTAATTTGCATTTCCCTGATGATTAGTGATGTTGAATACTGTTTCATATGTTTCTTGGCTATTTTTCCATTTGCTTTTGTAAAACTTCTATTATTTTTTAATGTATTTCAATTAAGAATTAAAAACTATATACATTGTATATATTTATGGTGTACAACATGTTTTGAAATATGTATACATTGTGGAATTGCTAAATTGAGCTCATTAACATATACATTACTTTACATATGTAATTGTGATGAGAACACAAAATATGCTCTCCTAGCAAATGTCAAGAATAAAATGTATTATTAATTATAGTTTACTGTACAATATATCTCTTAAACTTATTTTTTCTAACTAACCAAAATTTTGTATCCTTTGACCAATATCTCTCCAACCACCCTTTCTACCCCACCAATCCTTGGAACTACTGTTCTACTCTCTACTTCTATGAGTTCAGTGTTTTTAGATCCACATATAAGTGAGATCATGTGGTAGTTGTATTTCTATGCCTGGCTTATTTAACATAATGTAATGTCTATCAGGTTCATCTAGGTTATCATGAATGACAGAATTTCATTCTTTTTTAAGGCTGAATAGTATTCCATTGTGCATATATACCACATTTTTTTATTATTTTCATTATATTTTATGTTGAAAATCTAAATAATGTATGAGGGGAAAAAAGAACATTATTCAGTACATTTATAAATTGGCTGCATCAAGTTCCATATAAAAATTAAAACATTTATATATACTAGCAATGAATAATTAGAAAACTGAAGTAGAAGTACAGTTTACATTAGGATATAAATTAGAAAGATACTTATTAAAAGACATATAGGAAACCTGTATTGAAAAGTACAAAATATTGCTGAGAGGAATGAAATAAAGACAAAAATTATCATGGATTGAAAGAATCAACATTGTTTGGAAAATCTATTATTCCCACATTGATCTATAGAGTATAGAGTCATCAAAATATTAAACAAATACTATATATATATTATGAAGAACTGATTCTATAACGTATATAAAATACAAATGCTTAGAATAGCCAAAACAATATTGCAAAAGAACGAGGTCAAGGTCTTAGACTACCAAATTTTATAATTTACTCTAATGCTACACTAATCAAGATAAATGTGTTCAATGTATTCTTGGTTTAGAAGGAAAAATAAATCAATAGACTACAATAGAGTTTCCAAAAATAGAATGACAACTAACGAGTCAATGGACTTTTGACAAAGACCCCAAAATAATTCAATGGGAATATGGAAAGCTCTTTTACAAATATTGCTGAATTAACTGGATAATTATATAGATGAAATTAAGTTCAAATCATACCTCACACCATAATATGAATTCCAATATACACCCAATACTAACAGTTTTAATCTGATTAAAGCTGAGAGGATACTTCTCTGTCTTTCCCTTTTCTTTCTCTTCCTTCCTTTTCTCCCTATCTTTTTTTGTTTTGTTCTTCCTTCCTTCTTTTTCTCTCCCTTCCTTCTTTGTTTCTACCCTCTTCCTTCCTTCCTTCCCTCCTTCCTTCCCTCCTTCTCTCCTTCCCTCCTTCCCTCCTTTCCTCCTTTCCTCCTTTCCTCCTTCCCTTCTTCCCTCCTTCCTTCCTTCTTTCCTTTCTTCTGGCTTCCTTCTTACTTTCTTCTTTTATTTTTTTTGCATTCTGCATTTCTGATATTTTTAACTTTTTACAATGACTATGAATTACTTGATATCATAAAAATAAATAAGTTTCATATTTTATTTTTCACATTTACTAATCTTCAAAATAATTATAGAACTGAAACATATAAAGGGATATGCCAGATTTGCTACCAGAACATTATATAATACTGTCATTTTTTAAATCAAATTTTCAATCTAGGGCAACATCTAAAGATGGCCAAAAACCTAAAGAACATTTACCCAATTGGGTTTTTTTTCCCCACAAAACCAATTAGGTAATGTAGTTGACAACTATTCCTTTGCAAAGCATAAAATAAAGAGTAGTATTAAGGTACTCGGACACAAATTATGGGATCAGATCAACATCATAGTTTAAAATTCAGCGACATAATTAACACACTAGATTTGTTTTATTCAGATGACATCAAATAATGAGTATTTTCTGGCTTTGTTTTATTTTGTTTTTACCTATCTTTAAATTTGTCATCTGGCTAAATAAACCTTATTAGTTACTTGATATATTTTGTAATATTTAAAAAAAGATTAAAATATTCAACTAGCCATGAAATATTCAAGAACATACTAATTTATCTATTTCTTTTTTCCTTTTCTACCTGAATAAATCTTTGCATTGTGAGCACAAATGTATTTTAGGTAATTGTCCTGATATAAGTCTGTGCCATATCAGCTCTAGGAAAATATTCTTAGAACTTAAATAATACTTTAAAATACCATGAATTTTCAGTAACATTACCAAGAACAACAACAACAAAAAATCATCTTGCTTTCTTCATTCTTCTTTCATTGTTCACATTCTTTCATTTTAAATGTCTTTCTTATGTCTTTTAGCCCTCTGCAGTAAAAATTAATAGCATGATTCCCCAATGGGCTTGACATGCTAACTCTGAGAGTACTGCAGGATTTTAAAATCAAACACTTCCTAAAGACAATTGCTCACAGTATGCTGGCATTTGACTTTTAGAGATTAGAAAGAGAAAACAGATTTATTAGCTATTAAAGTGATCCATGCCTATTGCAAATGAAAAGCAAAATTAGTTTTTTTATCATGAAAATTTTATGCTTGTTTTGATACAGAAAATCAAATTTTTACACAGTAGAAATCACAGAAATACATTCTAGTCTAAGTTTTGTAACAAACTGTGTGGCCCTCAGTTACATTCCAAAGTAGATTTTTGTTTTATTAAAACAAGTACATATATATTTATTGTCAAATAAAAATCTCATAACTCTGTCAGCCTGTCTACCATAATCATTTGTGTTGATATGTATCTTCCCAGCAATCGGTCTCTGGGTTTTAAGACTATCTGTCCTTAAGGCCTTATCACACACAGAGCAAACTCAGCTCCACCCCAGGCCCTAGGATTTGATCAAGTAGGACTTAGGAAGGAGTATCTATATACTAGTGTATGGCAGCAGTCCCATTGTGTGGCCATAATCCTGGTTCAATCACTAGTAATGTCCCCTTTGAGTCATAAGACCACAATATCATTAACAGAACCCAAACCTTAAATCATGCTTACTATAAGTATGAATTTGGCTCTATTTTCAACTTCTGAACTTTATACATTTTCCTAGAGATTCAGAATTATCCTTGAAGCCTTGTTTAAGCAACTATATATATAGCTTTTTCTTAGTGCAAGGCCTTTCCCTTGCTTTGGGCCTAATATGCTGGGTTCTATCAAATTGAGGCTCTATTTTTATTGTCTATTTCTTCTAGCAAGTGAGTTTTTACCCCTAAACATCAATCCACTGACTACACACAACATGGTGACAGGTTTTCTGGATGTAGACTGTCTTAGCTGTTCTTATCTTTTTTTGAGTGGTCCATTTTTGCATTAGAACAGATGCAATACCATAGGTCACACCCTCTTGCATACCTACTACTTTCTTGGAACAGCAAAGTTATTGCAGTATTTTAACAGGTGTACTGGAATCTTTACAGAAAGTTACCATATATTCTATACCTCCAGTACGTTACTTAATTTTTATGTAGCTTTTTCAGTCCTAGTACTGTGAGTCTCTTTTGTGTCCTAGATATGAAAATGAGTGAATGAGAAAAATTTGGTGTCAGTTGGAGTGTCTTTTTTAAAGGAATAGACAGTCATATAAGTTGAATTTGTATTTGAACTTCTTCCCAGGCAAATAATTGTTGTTAGAGTGTCTATTGTTTTCTAGGACAATGGTAGATCCTTTATCACATCTTTTCTTTTTTCATAACCCTGATGTATAGATATATCTTACTCAATTTTTTAAATGATGAAATTGAGTTGCAGAAAGGTTGCCTCCCACCTTGTAAGTGGTGAAACCAGGATTTGAAAACCAGTCATCTTTTTACTCTGTGATTTTGCCTCTAAGCAGAGATAATAAAAAGCTTATCTCTTTCTCATCACCTTCTAGTAATTGCTTCTGACTTCGTCAACTTAAATGATCTTCCTTCTCTGTCATATCCCTATCGATTCTCATGTGCTGTATCATCTAATATGGTATTTAATCAGATATTGCCTTGGGTTGGTGACTGTTTCATGTGTATATATAATGTCTCTGCAATTTTATTATAAGCTCTGTGAGGGCAAAAATACTATTTTTCACTATTTTGTACTTCATGTGGCAGCTAGCACAATGAAAATATATCTAGTAAATTTTCCTGCAGAGCTGAATTTTGAAAAATAAATGTGGTTGAATTCTTTGGAGGAAAGTCTCTATGCAAATCAAGCACCTTTATAAATATTTAGCACCTATTTTCAATGTGAATGTCAGGTACTTCTTGTACTTCTTGGTAATTGAGTACAAAGGCAGACAACATAACCTTTTTTTTTTTTTTTTTAGTCTTCTGTTACTAGACTTAAACACCAAGTTGAATTTATGGAGAATCCTTAATTTATTTTCAAACTCTTATACCTAATGTTATTCATTCAAAATATATATGTATAATATGGGAAACAAATGCTATAATCACAACAACAAATAAATCAATGATAAAACATGTTCAAGTGGAATTTTTATTATTTTAATTGACATAAAATTATATGGATTTATTGTGTATGGAATGATTTTTGACATTTATGCTTGGAATAGTTAGATATAGCTAATTAATAAATGCATTACCTATCATAGTTATCATGTTTGTTGTTAAAATACTTAATATCCACTCTCTCTGCATTTTTTAAGAATATATCATCAAGTATAGACAACAAGCTATACAATAGGTCTTTTGAACTTATTTCTCCTATCTAACTGTAATTTTATATCCTTTGACCAATATCAACCCAACCCCTCACCCCACTGACCACCCTAGCCTATAGTAACCATTATTCTACTCTCTACTATGAAATCACTTTTTATTAGATTCCACATATGAGTGAGATCATATGGTATTTTTCTTTCTGTGCCTGAATTGTTTCACTTAGCACAGTGCCCTCCAGGTTCCTCTATGTTGTAAATCACAGGATTTTCTTTTTTATGTCTGAATAGTATTCCATGTGTATATAGTTGTCCCTCCATATCTACAGAAGATTGGTTTTTAGGATCTCTTGCTGATTCTAAATTTGAAGAATGCTGAATTCTTTTATATAAAATGGCACAGGATTTCAGTATAACCTATGCATATCCTCCTATATACTTTAAATCTGCAGTCTCCAACCCCCAGGCCATGGACCAGTCCATGGTCTGTTAGGAACTGTTAGGAACCCTGCACAGGCTCTGCCCACCCACCCTCTCTGTGGAAAAATTATCTTCCATTAAACAGGAACCAGGAACCAGGTCGCACACTGCACAGAGAAGGTGAGCGGCAGTTGAGCGAGTGAAGCTTCATCTGTATTTACAGCTGCTCCTCATTGCTCATATCATTGCCTAAGCTCTTCCGACTCCCCCTAATCCATGGAAAATTTATCTTATATGAAACTGGCCTTGGCGCCAGAAAGGTTGGGAACCACTGCTTTAAATCATCTCAAGATTACTCGTAATACATAATACGGTACAAATGCTATGTAAATAGTTGTTACACTCATAATATGTTTTTAATTATGTTATTTATTATTGTTATATTGTTATTTTTTATCATTTTCCAACTATTTTTGCTGGAATATTTTCATGTTTTGTTGAATTTGCAAATGCAGAACTTGGAGATATGAAGGACACCTATATATACCACATTTCTCTATTCAATAATTTATTAATGGACACTTAGGTTAATTCCACATCTTGACTATTGCACATAGTACTGCAACAAACATGGGAGTACAGAGATCTTTTTGACAAAGTTATTTCATTTTCTTTGAATATATATCAAGCAGTGGTATCACCATCCTCCAAGTGGAGGTGTTTTCCAAGTTCTTGGTGTTTGTCACAGAAAAGAATTTTAGGATGCACCATGTAAGCCAAGCAACCAAAAGCTGTATTAAAAGCAAAAGTACACTTTCAAAAATTAGAGCAGCCAGGCAGGCTCAAAAACAGCAGCTGCACTGAGAGTTGGTGGTCTTCGATCTTTTGTTGCCTTACTAATGCAAGGGAGGAATATTCAAGGCCGAAGTGTCGGCTTTTACTAAAAACTTGGGTAGTAATTTATAGAATTGGATCCCCTCTCATTTTCATACTTTACATGGTTGTCTTGGAACTGTCATAGTGATTTTGAGGGTGGAGAAATTTTAAAACCACAATGTAAATGATACTGTAATTAGTCAAAGTTTGCATAATGTGGCAGAGATAACTGACAATCTGGTAAAGGCCAATTCTTGCTTGTAGTTGGAAGCTACTCTAGTTAACTGCTGATTGAGAATTGTTTAACACTTGTACCTGATATTCAAGCAGCTACATCCAGTCTTAGCCTTGACTCACTTACTTACTTACCTACTTACTCTAACAGTGGGACTTGTTGAATCATGTGGTATTTCTATTTTTTTTTTAAATTTTTTGAGGAACCACCATCCTGTTTTCCATAATAGATGTACTAATTTATGTTCCCACCAACAATGTGTAAAAGTTTCCTTTCCTCCACATCCTCACCAAGACTAGTTCTTTGGTCTTTTTGACAGTAGCCATTCTAATAGGAGTGAGGTCATATCTTATGGTGGTTTTGATTTACATTTTTCAGATAATTAGTGATATTGAACATTTTTTATATCCCTTTTGGCCAATTGTCTGTCTTTTTAAAAAAATGTCTATACTGGTCATTTTACCATTTTTTAATTATCTGTTTTCTTGCTATTGAGTTGAGTTGTTGGCTATTAACCATTTATCAGATGTGTAGTTTTCAAATATTTTCTCCCATTCTATAGATTGTCTCTTTATTGTTTCCTTTGCTGTGTAAAAGCTTTTTTACTTAATGTAATCCCATTTGTCTATTTTTGCTTTTGTTGGCTGTGCTCTCGAGATCATCTCCAAAAACACCTTTGGCCAGGCCAATGTCATGGAGCTTTTTGTCTATGTATTCTTCTAGTAGTTCATAGTTTCAATCTGCTTTGTCATTATTAATCTATTTCTTTTTAATTCAACCTTGGTAGCTTGTATCTCTTCAGGAATTTATCCATTTCTTCTAGGTTATCAAGTTTATTGGTGTACACTTGTTCATAGTAGTGTCATGATACTTTGTATTTCTGTGGTATCACTTGTAACATCTCCTTTTTCATCTCTGATTTTGTTATTTGAGTCTTCTTTATTTTTTTCTCAGTTAGTCTAGTTCAAAGTTTGTCAATTTTGTTTATCTTTTCAACCAAGCAACTCTGGTTTTTACACTCTGTTGTATTTTTCATTTTATTTATTGTATTTTTCAACTTCTTGATTTCTGTTTGTATGGTGTGTTTTTTTTTATTATTATTTCAATCTCTATCTTAAATTTCTCCTTCTTGTCACTTATCATTTTTCTTCTGTTGTTGTATTGCTTTTCTATATGTTCTTGAAGTTTGTTGATCTTCCTTAAAACACCTATTTTGAATTATTTCTCAGGAATTTCATAACCTCCCCATCTCTTTAGGGTTAGTCACTGGCACCTCATTTTGTCCATTTGGTGACATCATGTTTCCCTGATTGCTCTTGAAGCTTGTGGTTGTATATTGATATCTGCTGTCTGCACATTAAAGAAGTAGGTAGTTATTTCAGTCTTTGTAGTCTGGCTCTGTTGGGTACTTCTTCAATAGAAAGCCTTCCCAGAGATTCTGGGTATGTTGTCTGATGTGGTTTAAACCTGTGTTCACTAGAGCTATTGTAGTGCTGGATGCATCCTAAACCCAGGACTATCATGGATGGAGCAGCAATGAGCTGGAATCTCATGGTTGACAAGGTTGGGGCAGCATTGGGGCACGTATAAAGCCCAAGACCTCTGAGGTCTGCCTATTGCTGTGGGTTATTTAGAAACCAAAACTGGTATATTCAGTCAGCCATGATGCAGGCCAGAACTTGAACTTGTTTTCAGGAGGTACAGGTTGCAATTTGGTGCTGGGGCAGGTCTAGGGGCTTGATCTGTAGGTACCACTCTGGAGTCAGGGGCCATGAGTGTGCCCCAGTGCTGAGTTTTACTGTGGCAGGCCCTATATTGTGCTTCAAGTCAAAATCCTAAGCTTACATGCCTTTATTTTCCCTAAATGGATGGTATTTGATAGGGTTTGGATGTTTAGCGCCTCTAAAACTCATGTTAACATTTGATCCCCATTGTTGAATGTGAGCCTGATGGGAGGTATTTAGACCATGGGGAAAGATCCTTCATGAATGGCTTCGTGCCTTCACCATGATAATGAGTGTGTTCTTACTTTATTAGTTTGTGTGAGAGCTGGTTGTTTGAAAGAACTTGATGTCACTTCCAATCTTTCCTGCTTCTACTTGTGCCATGTGACACACTTGCCCCCCTTTGCCTTCCACCTGGGTTGGAAACTTCCTGATACCCTCACCAGAAGCAGATGCTAGTGTCAAACTTCTTATACAGCTTGAAGAATAATAGAGCCAAATAAACCAATTTTCTTCATAAATTACCCAGCCTCAGGCATCTCTTCATAGCAGTACAAAATGGACTAATACAGGATCTTTTTCTATACTGTGCTGCCTGGGGTTGGGAAAGAGGTGACATAGGTAATGTAAAACTATCCTTTATACCCTTCCCAATACATCTTTTCTTGTTATTATGCTATAACCAGGCACTTTTATCTCTCACCAAATTTCCTTAACTCTTATAAATGTATTTTTGTACATAGATAGTTGTTCAAATTGATGTTTCTATTAAGGGACAATTGCTGGAGAGTCCTATTCTACCATCTTGCTCTACCTTGTTCTCTAATCCCAATGTGAGTTCCTATTTATAGTTTTTTTCTAAAATCAAAATGGTATATCATGCTTTGACTAAAATTGTTTATTCATGGATTATAGAATATAATATTCAAGAAAATTCAAAAACAAGAATAAGCATATTTAAAATTATTTAAAACTTTATAGCTGACTCTTTTTATTATAGTCACTTTACTCTTTAAAAAAAATTAAGCCTCTGATTTAATATTTCTTTAATTTTACTATTTCCATAGTGATGAATATAAATGTAATATGGTAGAGAAGATGAAGTAAAAATACGCTTTATCACACTTTCAATGTTTAAAACACACTAGAATCAGCTGATATATCAGGTACAGTGATAAAAACATGTAAATATTCACTAAAATTTAAGACAAGTTAGCATGAAGTACAAATATTGTTTTTAAATCATCAGTTCAACATAGCTCTTGATCAAAGTGGAATGGTATTAATAATCTTCAATGAATGGGCATAAACCAAGACACTAGTCATCTTTCAGAAAATTAGAGAATCTGATTCCCAAACCTTTGTAACTATCTACACATTCTTGTTTTTCTGACATTGTTACAGTAATTAATGAAAACTTGACACTCTTTATAACACGAGCTGTGAGTAATGGTAAAGACAAGACAGCAAAATTCTTTGTCTAACTTATTAACTAAATTTAATAAATTGAAGGCAGTCTTTAATTGCCTAAGGGATGCTACAGCCTTTCTTGCTGTCTTTTGGTTTTAACTTTGATTTTAATTAAAATTTAGGCATGTCATCTTCAATTTAAATCACCAGAGGTAGGTGTTGTTTCAAGATTACTAGGCTTTTGGTTCATCAGCCATTAGTAATTAGGCATATATGACTGGTTAATATTCTTTCTACATTTACTTTGAATATATACTGACAGGTGCTATTCAGAGGTAAACACTTTTCCCTTGCTTTCAGGAATTTGTGAAACAACCCAATTAGAAATCTTGTTAATGTGTGAACTAAGTTTGACAGATTTGATCCAAGGAACTGTAAATACTGCCATTTTCTTCACAGGACCAATATTGTTTTCTATGCACTGTTCTCCAGTGGTGGTGGTGGAAGCACTACAATGAGGATTCACATTTGACTGAAATCCCCAGAGAGTAAGAGATTCCACTATCCCATTCAGCATGAAAATTAGTCTAAGAGAAAAATAGAATATATTCTCCATGTAAGAACCAGGGAGATGTTTCATAATCTTAATCATACAGTATTTATTCACATGATAACAAATGTTTATAAACCCCCATCACATTTTGAATAAAAATGAAACTCCAATCCTTTGTAGCAATTCCAGTCTACAAAAATCCCACATTATCTGGTCTCTATCTCTTTTTATAACCTCATTTTCTATTCACTGTATACTTTGCTAACTCAGCTTTAGCCTTAATTGGATTTCTTGATAATATTTAAACAAAACAAACACATTCTGCCCTTTATGGGTTTTGCTTCCCCTTTCTAGCATCATGTATTCTCTACTATCACACATCCCCATGTATTATCATTGATGGCTTACCAATGTCCTACTCTATCTTAACTTAAACCATAATCTTTTTCTTAATTCTAAATCTAAACCTAACTTTAACTCCGAAATAATTCTTGACACTATTGCTAGGACTAAATCCCCTTTAAACCTATAATAACAATAAATCAAACACCAACCCTTATGATAACAATATTCTTGTATGTGTAACAGTCCACAGTATTTCATACAACTAGCATTATGAAAAACAATGTTTCACTAAGATATCACGGACAAAATTGTACAGATTCATAAAGTGCTAATATTTTTGTACATAATTACTATAGGGGGTAGCAATGACACCTAGCACTTCAAAACAGTGTTTCTCATATACATCATTAAACAGAGTATTACAGGCGCAATTTTTTTTTAATGAAGACCTCAGTATAACACAATAAAACATGAAAAATACCACACATTAAATGTAGAATTTTACATCCCATAAGCAATGCACAAGAGATTCAATCTCTTTGACCCTAGTCATAGTGATGTAACCTTTGTTTCACTCATTCTGGTAGGTGGATAGTGATATTTCATTGAGGTTTAATTTGAATTTCCCTAATTATGTTGGAAACCTTCTCATGTACTTATTTGCAATTTGTATATCCTTATGGGTGAAATGCCTATTTGTTTCTTTTTTTTCTCATTTTCTAGTTTCTAATTTAGGATTTTTTTTTTTTTTTTACTGTTGAGTTTTAAGAATTTGTTATGTATTCTACCAGCCCTCTGTCAGATATGAGGTTTGCAAATATTTTATTCCTAGTGCACTACTTATCTTTTCATCCTCTTCACATGGGCTTTTATAGAGCAAAATATTTTAATTTGATGAGTTCTAATTCATTAATTTTCCCATTTATGTATCTGCTTTTGGTGTTAGGTCTAAAAAACCTTTACTTAGCCATAGAGCACTAACATTTTCTCCTATTTTTTTTTCTAAGAGTTTTACAATTTTTTGATTTACATTTCCATCAATGACTCATTTTGCATTAAGCTTTGAATAAAGTATGATGTCTTGTTTGAGACTACTTTGGCTGATTTTGTTTTGTTTATTTCGTTTCTTCTTTTATTTGTCTATGGATGTCTACTTGCTCCAGCATTCTTGTTAAAAACAATCTTATGTGTTCTTCCTTGAACTGATTTTGTGCCTATGTAAAAAATAAGTTGAGCACATTTTATGTGTGTCTATTTATGGTCTCTGTATTATTTTATTGATCTATATGTCTATACTTTCACTGATGGTGTATTTTTGTGACTGCTATAGATACACAGTAAGCCTTAAATACAGATAGAGTGATTCTACTCACTTTATTCTTCCTTGTTGAGATGATTTTAACTGGTCTTGGGCTTGTGCCTTTCTATCTATAATTTATGATGAGCTTGTCTTCTTATAAGAATACAAAACAAGCAAACAAAACCTTTGGCAGGATTTTGACAATAATTGCCTTAAAGGTATAGATTGATTTGGGAACAATTAACATGTTTATAACATTGAGTCTTTCAATCCACTTACATATTAATAGTTTGTCTCTCCATTAATTTAGGTCATCTTTGATTCTTTCTTCATCATTTTAAAATTTTAAATATACAATTACTGTCTATATTTTGTTAACCATTCATAAAGGATTATTTATTTATCAGAGTGTTTCAAATTTTGGAGCAATTATAAATAATATTGTATTTTTTAATTTCAGTTGTTTATGTTCATTGTTATAAAAGGACATTGTGCTTTGATCTTGTGCATTTATCTTATATCCAGCTACCTTCATAGGCTTACTTTTCATTTATGTAATTTTTTTCCATAGACTTCCTGTCTTTTCTATGAAGAAGACAATGTTTTCTGTGAATAGGGCACTTTCCACTTTCAAATATGAATGAATTTTATTTATTTTTCTTGAGTTATTGCAGTGGTTAGAATTTCCAGTTCTATGTTTAATAAAAATGGTGGGAGCAGACATTATTGCCTTGTTCCTTATCTTAGGGGAAAACTTGTGCAGTTGTTTGTCATTAAGTAAAATTTTAGATGTTAGATGTAGGTGTTTTTTCTTTTCTCTTTATTCAAATTGAAGAAATTCCCATCTATTTCTAAGTTTTAGAGAGTTTTCTTTTTAATGTCTATTGAGATTTTAACTTACAAATAAACATAATATGATTTTTCCTCATTAGCTTATTGATATGGTAGTTTATGATTGATTTTTCAGTGTGGATCCAGCTTTTCCTACCTAGAATAATAAATCTTACATTGTCATGTTAAATCTTTGTATATAATGTTGGATTAGGTTTGCTAATATTTTAATGAGGATTTTTGTGTATAATTCCATTGGATATATTGCTGTGATATATTCTTTCTGTTACTGTATTTTTGTAATATGGCATCATAAAATGAATTGGGAAATGTTCTCTTTGATTTTCTGGAAGTTATGTAAAATTAGTGATAATTCTTTATGCGTTTGATAGAATTCTCAATTGAAATTTTCTGGGCCTGGATATTTCTTTTTATAGGAGCTTTCTAATTATTATTTTTATTTATTTCATAGATATAGTGGTAATCAGATTACATATTTCATCTTGGTTAGTTTTGGTCATTTGTGGTTTACAAAAATTTGTCCATTTCTTCTAAATGTTGAATTTGTAGGTATAAAGTTGTTCATAGTATTCTTTTATTTTCATTTTAATAACTTCATGATATCTAGTATCATGTTCTATCTCAATCCTGACATATGATTTATATCTTTTATTTTTATCAGTCTTGATAGAGTTTTATCATTTTTATAAATTTTCAAAAAAATTTTGTTTCATTGATTTTCTCTATTGTTGCCTATTTTCATTTCCACTGATTTTTGTTGTGATCTGTATTATTTCATTCCTTCTTTTTGTTTTGGGTTTATTTTGATCTTCTTTTTCTAGTTTCTTGAGATAAAAACTTAGGTTACCTATTTGACACCTTTGTTTGCTTGTGATGTAAGCATTTAGTATTATACATTTTTCTTCCACTACTGCTCTGTTATGTCTCACAAATTTTGATATATTCTGTTTGTGTTTAAATTCACTTCTATATGATTTCAGTTCTTTTAAATTTCTTAAAAATTGTTTTATGCCCAAGAAGATGGTCTAACTTGCTAAATTTTCATGTATTCTTAGAAAAAAAACTATATTCTGGTGTTCTTGTGTGACATGTTAAATATTAGGCACCACTGACTCATTGTGCTGTTCAGATCTTCTACTCTTGCTGATTATCTGTTTAATATATCTGCCAGTTGCATATATGGGAGTGCTGCCATCCCTACTATAATTTTGGATTTGTTTATTTCTTCTTCCAGCTCTATAAGTTTTTGCTCCATGTATTTTGAAGCTCTTTTGGTTGTTGAATACACATCAAAAATTGTTATGATTTTATAGTAGATTAATCATTTTGTGGTTCTGGAATGTTCTTTTTTGTCTCTATGAAATTTTTGTTCTGAAGGCTATTTTTACAAATTTACTTTCCACTTGATATGCTACTGAATTTGAAGTGAATTTTTATAATAAGCACATAGTTAGATAGTGTTTTATTGTCCTCTATGTCAATGACTGGAGTTAGGTGATATCTCATTGTGGTTTTGATTTGCGTTTCCCTAATGATTAGAAATGTTGAACATTTTTTTGTATGTTTCTTGGCCATTAGTCTATCTTCTTTTGAAAAGTTTTGGTTCTTGTCCTTTGCCCACTTTTTAACAGTGTTTCTTTATTTTTTCTTTAACTCAAGTGATTTTATACTGGTGGGTGTCTATTGTGCTAGTCAGTATATAATGCAGGTCTGAGTCCTTTGTGCAGGGCAGGTCTGGTCTTTGCAAATTCTATCAGTAATTGCTTGTCTGGGAAAGTTTTTATTTCTCCCTCATCTATGAAGCTTAGTTTTGCTGGGCAAAGAATTCTAGGTTGGCCAGTATTCTGTTTCAGAATATTGAGAATGGGTCCCCAGTTCCTTATGGCTTGTAAGGTTTCAGTTTAGAAGCCTGCAGTTAGTCTGATAGGTTTTCCTTTGTAGGTTATCTGCTATTTTTGTCTTGCTGCTCATGGGATTGCCTCTCTTGTGTTTACTTTGGACAGCCTAATAACTATGTGACATGTGATGTGGTGATTGCCTTTTCACATTGAGTCTCCCGAGGATTCTGTATGCTTCTTATACATGGATATCTAGATTTCTGTCCAGGTCAGGTATATTTTCTTCCATTAATCTAAGAAATAGATGAATAGATCATAGAACTGAAATCATCTAAGAAATAGATTTTCCAGCCCTTGTCCATTTTCTTTTTCTTTTTCTGGGATATCTATAATTTTTATTTTTAGTTTCTTTACATAAGCTCACATTTCTTATATATTTTGTTTATGTCTCTTGCTTCTGTGTTCTTTTTCTTCATCTGATTTGTTTAGCACATAGGCATTATTTTCAAGCTCTGAGAGTCTTTTCTCTTTGTGATCCAGCCTATTCTTAAGGCTTTCCACTGTGTTTTGTAGTTCCTGAATGCCTCTTTCATTTCCAGTATTTCTGTCTGATTATTTCATAATACTTCAATTCCTTTAGAGAATTTTTTATTCATTTCCTATATCTATGGCTTCTTTGTGTCAGGTTTCTATTTTCTCTTCAATTCCACTGATTTTTCTTACAATCCATATTCAGAATACTTCCTCTGTCATTTTAATCATTTTATTTAAGTTGGTATCCATTGTTGAGGATCTAATGATTTCTTTAAGGGGTGACTTTTCTTTCTGATCTTTCATGTTTCTTGTGTTTTTTTGCTGATTCTTTGTCATTAGCCTTCTTGGTCATGAACTAGGGGTGCTAGGACTGACTGATAGCACTATCTAAAAGTCCCCAAGGGTCGTTCCTTGACAGTGCTGGGGAGAGGTGCTCTAGTCTTTTATTGTCTTGTGGATATTTTAGCAGTTTGGGTTACCTCTGACTTGTTTTCACCTCTTGCCAATGGAGGCTAGAAAGTTTGGTCCCCCAGCTTAAGCTCCAAACTGGTGGATTGCACTTGTGGATATGACTCCACTGTCCTCTAATAGGTTGAGATGGAAGGCACAGTGTTGCGGTATGGGGTTATAATCTCTGTTGTTGATTGTAGTTTGTGTGGAGGAGCCAGTTATCAAGATAATCTATTGTCTTTGTGATAGACTCTAGTCCTCGGATGGGGTATATGAATGCCCTGATTTTGGGGCAGGGACTTGCCATTCCCAAGGGTTTCTTGGAGCCTGTTTCCCCTTAAAGTAGGGGTAGGGAAAAGGTAGCAGCTGGTGTCTGCAAGCCTGGGTGTGTGTGCTTCTACAGTTGCTCAACCTGCCACTAGGGGTGTCCACTAATATGTTATTCAGGGCACTTTCACTGCACTTGGAGGGCTGCTCCTGGTGGGAGGGTTAATTGGTGCAATTGCTGAAGTCTTTGGCCAAGTTTTTCCCTCCCTGACCACAATCTTCAATGCTGGTGGCCACCCAGACCTGGAGAGCAAGCCAGGGAGTTAGGTTCTTATTAGATTACTGAAGCTAGTCAGTGAGCAGAAGAAACAGGCTGCCAACTATTTTTCAGCATGAAAGTCCAGTAGATCCATGCCAGTTGCCCAGAGAAAGTGGCTTTCCTCGCTTCTCTCCACCTCCAAGGGCACAGTTAGCCACACCAGGCAGGAAATTAACCACTTAGACCAGTCCCTCCCCTGCCCAGTGTGGTCCCAGCACCAAGCACTGGAGAGTGCAAAATGTTTCCTGCAATTGTCTCCTCACCACAGTGCCCGCCATCCTGTTCCATGACTTTGTACCACTTCAGGCATGTCCCTGTCTGAATGGGTGTGGAGGTCTGTGGGGGAGGCAGACATCCTCCTGTGAGTCTGATCACACTTCCCTGGCTGGCTGGGTGGGTGCCCTATGCCCTGCTTTCTATTCCCTAGTGTATTTCTTCTATTCTCCAGTCTTTGAAAACGTATTTCCCTTTCACATTTTCCCCTATGCTGTGGGTCCCATCCGGTTTCTCTGCAGATTCACAATGCTTTCCTGGAAGGAGGTGGGGGAGTGATCCACTTGTGAGTAGCCATCCAAGTTCTTCACATCCTTCTCTAGGAGCAGTGAGGCAAGAGGCCACCACTAATCTGGCATTTTCTCTTCCACCTCATTCAAGTCTCTCCTTTTTTAATTTTTAGTTTTTTTTTCTTTATCTCACTTCCTTATATATTCCCATAGTTCTCCTTCTTTTGTCTCTTTTCCTTACTATTGTTTACTTGAATTTTTAAAACATTCTCTCTTGATTTAATTAGTGTGTGTGTGTGTGTGTGTGTACATGGTGTATATCTAGTTATAAAGTTTCTGATGTATTTGAGTCAGGTATTACAATATTAATACATGATTTCTCACAGTTTACTAGTATCAACATTTAACCGTTTTAAATGAAATTTAGAGAACTTGCTTCCTCTTAGGTTGCTTTTTATTTCCCATTTTTAAATATCATTGGTTTGACTATCAGATAGTGTTACAGTTTGGTAAAACTAATGATCAAAAGGGTAGTATATTGAATGGATCAATATTTTGGCTCTTCCCATTGTTTCTTATTCCTTCCTGATGCTATGAGGTGAATTCCTTTCTTATCACCCTTTATGATTGAATGCTACTTTAACAAATCTTTAAGGTACATAAATTTGTGACTATATTTCTTTCTTAGTTTTTCTTCATCTGAGAATATTTTTATTTCTCTTGAAGTCTAGTGGAGTAATTTTGGTAGTTGCAGAATTTCTAGATAATAGTACTTTTGTTTTAAAGCACTTGAAAATTACTATATCATTTCCTTGATCCCTGATTATCTAAGGTGAGAATTTGGCCATCATTCATGTTGGTATTTCCCTGTAGGTATTGTATCTTTTCACTCTGGCTGTCTGTAAGATATTTTCTTTAATCTTTAATCTTTAAATTTCATACTTTATGATGTGTTTGGTTGTGAACTTCTTTGTATTTATCTTATCTGGAATTTTTTCATCTTCTTGACTGCAAAACTGAAAATTTTCAGCCATCATATCTTTAAATAAAGTTTCCATCCTGTTTTCTTTGTCTTTTCCTTCCATAAATCCAGTGATATGAATGTTACCTCATTTGTATTATGTCATAGGTTCTTGAAATACTGTGGGTTTTTTTTTCCCAATCTATTTTCTCTGTTCTCCAGATTGGACTAATCCTGTAGCCTGTTCTTAAATTCACTGTTTCTATCCTCTGTCATCTCCACTTCATTCCTTAATATATCCAGAGAGGCATTTTTAAATTTAATATTTATTGTTGTATTTATACAACAGTTTTATAATTTTCATTTTTTTATAAATCATGTTTTTCATATTTTCTTTGCTTTATCTGTTTCAATTAAAATTTGTGTTCAACTGTTAAAGAGTTTTTATGACAGCTGCTTTAAAATCATTTTCATATAATTGCAACATATTATTTACCTTAGTTGTCACATCAGTTGACTGTCACTTCTTATCAAATTGTGATTCTCTTGGTTCTGTTTATGGTGGGTGATAGATCACACATGGGGGTGGAAGAGGTTTCCCAAGACTTGATGAATGAGGTATATGACAGGCCCTACCAGTGGCCCTTAGATGCTCCAAAATCCAAAGTTAGATGTCTCTAAGTAGGGGACTCAGCCAGTAGGACTAACAGGCTTCCCAGTCTGGGCCACTTGAGATGCTGTATCATTTTGCTGATTCTGTCTACTCAACCTACTTGCTGTGATTGAGTCCCTTTTTCCAAATTCTGCTTGCTTATTCTGGTATCTTTGATGGCAGAAGGAAAACATAGGCCCATGAGTATAAAGAGATTTTGTTTACCAGGCCACTTTCTCTGGTCAGTTCTCTCTTGCTGACTGTGCCTAGCCACTTCAGCTCTCTTAGTGGAAAAGGAGAGTTTCAGGCCCAGTAGAACATGGGAATCTATCCCTATATGCTTAATTTGGTCAAGGTTTTTAATTTATCTCTCTAACCTGATATAATGCTTATTTGATGGTGTCAGAAGTACTTTCCTTCAATTCAAGACAATAATAAACATATCTAAGTTGTCTTATGTTGCTAGGCTGGAGGTAAGGAAATGCTACGCTTGTAAAGCCATTCTCTGTTGTTTGGTGTGTAATATACTCTACCAGTGCGAGGGTCCCAAATCAGATCTCCTTTTATTATCTTTCAAGATTTTTCTTCAGTTGACTTTTACAAACTTTTCAAAGTTTATGTAATGTAAATAGTGGGGAGGAGCAGGTTAAATTGAGTCTGTGTCATCTTGTCTGGACCTGAAGTCCCTGTGTAATTTTTCCTAAAAATGTAAATATGAAGATTCATCACAGTTGTATTGAATCACAGTCTCCAGGAAGACCTTACAAATCTAAATAGGAAAACCCCCCAGGTGATGCTGATCAGAAGATATACAACTGCAGATAAAACTGTAACTTTTGACACACATAATTACTAAACATGGCATGGTTATTTAACCTGAATTATGTTAACTATATGTTGCATTTTAATGAATATTTGGCTTACAGGTGCACTTTGCAAAGCATGCTGTGGCTTTTAAAGAAAAGAAGTATATCAACACACATAATCTAAACATTGTACCCCCATAATATGCTGAAATAAAAAAAAATAAAAGAAGTATACCAATAGTATTTATGCTATTCCTAGGAATTTATTAATTCTTTAGAGCTAGCTATTTCTAAATGTGTCCCTGTAAATTGCAAAGCAATTAAGGATTGGTGACAAGATATCCCTCTGAGGTTAGTTTCACTAAGTGATGACTGAAAAGAGAAGAGAATGATTAATGTTCAGGTTTAAATTATCAAGTTAATAGAAAAGACTTGATATTTGACCATGTTTTCTGTATACAGGTCTGAGGATATTTTATCTTGATTATGTAGGGTAAATTAATAAGCCAATGGTCCTGCATTTAGTAAAGATAATCAAAAAATTTGCAATTTATCTCCACAAAGTATTTCTATTATCTGATCTGGTGGGTTTTAGATAAGTTTAATGTGCTAAAACTAACAGAAACATATCTCAACACACTTTGTCATTGATTAATAACAATTTTAGGTGTTATGATTACTCTGAAATAATTCAGGATTGTATTCATTATAATTGTGCTTTTATTCTGCATGCCTCTCCATTTCACTAGGAATGAAAGGAAGATCAATTCTCTTCTTTTTCTAACAAAAGTGTCTTTTGTAGGAAGTAGGAATGATTGCCTTCTAAGAAAATGAGGGAAAAAAATAAAGGTCTTCAATTCAGAGAAAGAAATAACAACATGTTTGTTACTTTTTTATTCTGTTCCTCAGTGTGGTTTTCTTAATTGGAGAGACATAGAATCACAGCTTAAAATTTCAGAGGCCAGCACCCTATTTTTCATCTCTATTGATTTTCTGTTCTATTCAGAGTGATAACAGCTAGCACATTTACATTAATAAAACCTATGTCTTATAAAATAATAGATCACTCTTTTCTCAGCTGCCCAAAAGTATGAGTCAATGTGTATTGTAGAGCAAAAGAAATTTTTTAGAATAAAAAAAACATATTAAGTAAGCAAGTCCAGGCAAGATAGTTTAAAGTGACTAAAAAAAAAATAAAATAAAAGGAAAAGAAAGAAAGAAAAGCAAGAGTGTAACAAACAGACAAAAAACAAAGCAAAAAACAAAAGTAAAAAAACAAAAACAAAACAACCCAAAACAAACTAAAACTTACAAAATCAACCCAACAAGCAACTTTACTGTTTAATAAATGACTAGCTCTTTAAGTAGAAAACAAATTTTTATACTGAGCATGAAAAAGTATTGATACAAATTTCAAATACTGAGCATTGCTTTATGACCAAAGCTACCTCTTTTCTGAATTAGGATATCTTACAAAGGGTTCTCAAACTTTTGCATAACCCACATAGTATATACTTAGCCTGTCAAATTTACATATGCCTCACATAAATTTTATGGTGCTTCAGTGCTTCTAATTATCATTATCCTATTGATAATTCTTAACCATACTCTTTCAATGTATTTTTTTGTCTACTACATATGAAAGCTACATCACATGTATTATTATTTAATAATCTTCAAATGGGAAGGTACAGAGCAAGAACTGGGCAGTATGTGAAAACCTTGCCAGATTGCTCCACCTCCTCTCCGCTTGTCATAGCTGTACACACACAGTACAGCTACTACTCACCCCAGATTAAAGATGACAGATGTGAGCAAAGAAAAAGAAAAAAAAAAAAAAAAAAAAACAAGCCCCAACCTTATTCGTAAATAGTAATCATTTGTAAAGAGTCTACCTTTGACTTTATTTAGATAATTAAATTTGTATCCTTGTATCTCAAATAAAGCAAAGTTTTTACTAAGTTTCTATTTTCTTTACCACTAAATACACATTCACACATGCACACACACACACACACACACACACACACACAAACATACCCTCTTTATAGTCCCCTCCTTGAGTTTGGCTGCTAAGATTTTAAAATGGGTTAAATAGATTTCAAAGATGGAAAGAAAAAACCGTATAGGGCTAAAAAAAACTACTCTAGGGCAACTGAGAAAGAACTCTGTCAGAGATGAAACTTGCTTCCTCCATTTTCTTCATTCATTACTTCAATAAATATTGAAAGCTTTTGAGACATCGGCCATTGTTCTCTGTATTAGTGATAACTTGGTAACGACAACAAAAGTAGTAAAAGACTTAAGAGTCAAAACCAAGCAAACCAAAACTCCATAGATTTTAACTTTATGAAAGATACAATTTCGTGGAGGATAACATATTAAATATGAATGATATAAATATGAAAAATTATCATTGGCATAAGTGCTAAAAGTACATATGCTAGCAATTTGACCAATCCTGGGAAGTCAGGAAAATCTTCTGTGATGAGAGTGACACTTGATTTTAGATTTAATGGTTATTAGAGTTAACTAACGTGGGAGTATAGAAAAATCATTCTGAATAGTTAGGGATTTCTGAACTAATCTTAATGAAATTAGGTTTCTAGGCTAAAAGCAACCACTGGAAGGCAATTCACTGCTGATTAGAGATTTGCTACCGGCCCATGGCAATATGAGGAGCTCCACAGAACCATTCCCAAGCAAAACAATCACAAATGGTGAAAGTGTTAAAATAGGTCATGTGCTGCATAAGAACATTTCGGTCACTGATGGACCATACATATGACCATGTATAATCATAATACCATAAAATAATGGAGCTGAAAAATTCCTATTGTTTAGTGACATTGTAGCCTTTGTAATGTCATAGCAACAATGCATTACTCACCTGTTTGTAGTGACACTGATGTAATCAAAGCTACTGCACTGCCAATCTTGTAAAAGTATAGCACATACAGTTATGTACAGTACATAATACTTGATAATGATAAATCACTATGTTATTAGTTTATTTATTATACTATAGGTTTTAATTTTTAAAAAAAATTATACACAATAGTTGTTCATATTTTTGGGGTACATGTGGTATTATGTACATTTGCATACAATGTGTAATGATCAATCCAGGACAATTGAGATATTGATCGCCCCAAACATTCACCCTTTATTTGTGTTGAGGACATTCCAATTCTTTTCCTCCAGCAATTTTGAACTCTATAGCAAATTATTGTTAATTATAGTCACTTTATTCTACTGTCAAACATTGGGTCTTATTCTTTTTGTCTAATCATATTGTTGTGCCCATTAATCAACTTCTCTTTACTTAATGTAGTGACCTCTAGTTCTATCTATATTGTTGAAATTGACAGGATTTCCTGCTTTCTTAGCTGAATAATATTCCATTGTGTATATGCACCATATTTTTGACATCAATTTATCTTTTCACACTTAGGTTGATTCCATATCTTGGCTATTGTGAATAATTCTGCAATAAACATGAGAGTGCAGCTATCTCTTCAATATATTGATTTCCTTTCTTTTAGATATATAGCCAGAAGTGGGATTGCTGGGTCATATGGTAGTTCTATTTTTAATTTTTTGAGAAATCTTCATAATGTTTTCCATATTGGCTATATTTATTTACATTCCTACTAACAGTGTTTGAGCATTTGCCATTCTTTACAACTTTTCAAGCATCTATTATATTTTCTCTTTAATAAAAGCCACTTTAGCAGGGTGAGATGATATCTCATGGAGTTTTGATTTTCATTTCCCTGATGATTAGCAATATTGAGCATTTTTATATACTTTTCATTTTTATATACTTCTTAGCCATTTTTTATGTCTTCAAGATATGTTAATTCAGATTTTTTGCCCTCTTTTAATTGGATTTTGTTTTATTGCTATTGAGTTGTGAGTGTCTTTTTTTTTTTTTTTTTTGAGACAGAGCAGAGTCTCACTCTGTTGCCCTGGCTAGAGTGCTGTGGTGTCAACCTAGCTCACAGCAACTTCAAACTCCTGGGCTCAGGCGATCCTTCTGCCTCAGCCTCCCAAGTAGCTCAGACTACAGGCATGTACCACTATGCCTGGCTAATTTTTTCTATATATTTTTAGTTAGCCAATTAATTTCTTTCTATTTTTAGTAGAGACGGGGTCTCACTCTTGCTCAAGCTGGTTTCGAACTCCTGACCTTGAGCGATCCACCCGCCTCGACCTCCCAGAGTGCTAGGATTACAGGTGTGAGCCAGTGAGTTTCTTATATGTACTAGTTATTAATCTCTTGTAAAATGGGTAGTTTGTAAATACTTTTATCCCATTCCATAGGTTTTCTGTTAACTTAGTTGATTGTTTTATTTGCTGTGTAGCTTTTTAGCATGATGTGATCTCTTTTGTCTGTTTTTATTTTTATGCCTATACTTTTGAGGTCTTACCCCCAAAATCCTTACCCAGACTAATGTCCTGAAGTGTTTTCCAAAGTTTTCTTTTAGTAGTTTTGTAGTTTCAGGTCTTATATTTAAGTGTTTCATCCATTTTGATTTGATTTTTGTGTATTATGAGAGATAAGGGTCTAGATTTATTATTCTGTGTATGATTATTCAGTTTTCCCAGAAAGATTTATTGAGGAGACAAAGGTACCAAATGAATATTCTTAGCACCTTTGTCAAAAATGAGCTGTCTGTAAATGTATGCATTTATGCCTGGGTTCTCTAGTCTATTCCATTGGTCTATGTGCCCATTTTTATGCCAGCACCATAGTGTTTGTGTTATTATAGCTTTGTAGTCTATTTTGAAGCCGGGTAGTGTTATTACTTTTGCTTAAGACGTTTTGGCTATTGGGGTCTTTTGCAGTTCGTAGTATTTTAAAACTGTTTTTTTTTTTTCTATTTCTGTGAAGAGTATATCATTGGTATTTTGATAGGGATTGCATTGGATTTATAGATCACTTTGGGTGGTATTGACATTTTAACAATATTAATTTTTCGAATCCAATGAGCATGGGATATCTTCTCATTCTTTTTTTGTCCTCTTCAATATTTTCATCAGTGTTTTATTGTTTACCTTGTAAAGATCTTTCCCTTTTTTGGTTAAATTTATTCCAAGGTATGTTGGTTTTTTTGTGGCTATTGTAAATGGGATTGCTTTCTTGATTTCTTTTTCAGACTGTTCATTGTTGTCGTATATAAATGTTGCTGGTTTTTATATGTTGATTTTGTATCCTGTAACTTTACTGAATTCTTTTATCAGTTCTAACTGTTATTTGGTAGAGTCTTCAGATTTTTCTAAACATAATATGTTATATTTGAACAAGAATAATTTGACTTCTTCCTTTTCAATTTGGATGATCTTTATTTTTTCTTTTTTTCTTGCCTAAGTTCTCTGGATAGGATGCTCTAGTACTATATTGAACATAAAGGTGGTGAACATAAAACTTTTTGTCCCGGTCCAGATCTTAGAAGAAGGCTTTTAATTATTTCACATTAATGTTATGGGATGATGTTGGCTGTGGGTTTATCATATATGGGCTTTATTGTTTTAAGGTATATTCCTTCTATATACAGTTTGTTGAGGGATTTTTAACATAAAGGGATGTTGATTTTTGTTGAATGTTTTTTATGCTTTTATTGAAATGATATTATGGTTTTGCCCTTAATTCTGTTAATGTCATATGCCATTTATTGATTTATGTATGATGAACCATCTTTACATCTGTGGGATGAATTCCACTTGATCATGGTGTTGTATTTGGGGTACCAGTATTTTGTTGAGGATTTTTGCATCTGTATTCATCAGGGATATTGGCCTGTATTTTCCTTTTTGTGTTGTACCTTAGTCTGATTTTGGTATCAAGGTTGCCTGATAACAAAATAGATTGCCTCAATTAAATGAGTTTGGAAGTATTCCCTCCTCTTCAATTTTTTGGAATAGTTTGCATAGAATTGATAATTTTTCTTTAAATGTTTGGAAAATCTAGTAGTGAAGCCATCATTTAGTAGCCTTTTCTTTGATGGGAGACTTTGTATTATAACTGTGCTCCCATTAATTGCTATTGGTTATGTTCAGGTTATCTATTTTTTCATGGTTCAATCCTAAATGTTATGTGTGTTCAGAAATTTATTCATTTCTTATATGTTTCCAATTTGTTGACATATAGTTGTTCATGATAGTCTCTAATGATCTTTTGTATTTCTGTGATTTTAGTTGTTATGTCTCCTTTTTAGTCTCCGATTTTATCTGAGACTTTCCTCTTTTTTCTTAGTCTAACGAAAGGTTTGTAGATTGTGTTTATATTTTTAAAAAACCTCATTTTATTTGTTTATATTTGTATTTTTTTTTTAGTCTTACATTTATTTATTTCTTCTCTGACCGTTATTATTTTCCTTTTTCTACTAACTTTGGTTTTAGTTAGTTCTTTTCTATTTCCTGGGGTTACATTGTTATATTGTTTGAAATGTTTCTACTTTTATGATGTAGACATTTATTGCTATAAACTTCTTTCCTAATACTCTTTTTTTCTGTATCCCATGGATTTTTATGTTGTCTCTCCATTTTCATTTGTTTTAAGAAATTTTTCTCATTGACCTATTGATCATTTCAGAGAATGTTGTTTAATTTCCATGTGTTTATACAGTTTCCAAAGTTATTCTTGTTTTATTGATTTCTAGTTTTATTCTATTATGGTCAAAAAGATACTTGATATGATTTTGACATTTTTGAAGTTATTGAGACTTGCCTTACATATGGTCTATCCTGGAGAACATTCCAAGTGCCAATAAGAATGTGTATTCTACAATGGTAAAATAAAATGCTCTGTAAATGTTAGTTGAAACTGTTTGGTTTAAAGTGCAGCTTGGCTTTGATATTTCTTTATTGATTTTCTGTTGGAGATGATCTGTCCCTCAGTGAGTATGGGATATTGAAGTCCCCTGCTATTATTGTATTGCAAACTATCTTTCTCTTTAGATCTATGAATATTTGATTTATATATTGGGTGCTCAAGTGTTGAGTGCATATATAATTACAGTTGTTATATCCTCTTGTTGATTCTTTCCTTTTATCATTATTTAGTGACCTTCTTTATCTCTTTTTATACTCTTTGACTTAATGTCTATTTTATCTGATATGAGTACAGCTGCTCCTGCTCTTTTTTGGTTTCTGTTTGTGAGGAAAATCTTCTTCAAGCCCTTTGATTTTATACTATATGAGTCTTTACAGTTGAACTGAATTTCTTGTAATATAGTTGGGTCTTATGTGTGTATGCTTTTAAGACAATCATCTCTTCTATATCTTTTAATAGCAGATGTAAATCCATTTATATTCAATGTTATTATTGATAGATAATGCCTTACTATTGCCATTTTTTTACTTGATTTTTGCTTGTTTTGTAAATCATCTATTCCTTTCTTTCTCTCTTACTGCCTTCTTTTTTGATTAAATGGTTTTCTCTGGTAGTATGTTAATTACCTTTTAGTTTTAGTGTGTCTATTGTAGATTTTTGCTTTGTGGTTACCATGAAACTTACAACAAAAATTTATAGATATAACAAGTTATTTAAAAAAGAAAAAAATTAATTTGATCATGAAGAAAAGAAATAAGCAGACAAATAAACTTTAAAACCTCTACACTTTAACTCCATACACTTTATAAAGGCATTAATTTCATTCATGAGGACCCCACTCCCAACATCTAATCATCTCCCAAAAGCCCCACCCTAACAGTATTACATTGGGGGACAGGATTTCAGCATATGAGTTTTAGAGGGTTCAAACATTTAGACCATAGCAATCTCTTTGAAGATAACTTTAAAACTCTAGCAAGGCAATGAAAATAATCTAAAAATTAGAATAATCTTCATGATTTTTCATAGATGACTAAATATTGTGACAATACCAAGTCTTTCCTATTTTATTTGGGAAAATTATGTTATATATGTATGGGAAGGTAATATATAGTAAGTAAAATCCTTAATACAACTGAGATAAGGCAGATTATTTAATAAATGTGATAACTAGTTTACTATGTGGGAATAAAAGAAACTAGATAGCTGCCTAAAACCACCTACAAGAATGGATTTCGACAGGAGAAGGACTATTAAAGGCATTGTGACCTAGGATTAGAGAACGGCTTCTTAAATAAGATTTTAAAATTATGAACCATATAGCAAAAAAGATAAGCTTTATTTCATAAAAAACAAAAACTTCTGTTGAACAGACAAAAACCCAGATGACAGAATGGGAGAAGTTATTTACAAAATTGAAAACTAATATTGAATTAATATCTAAAGTGAAATCACACACAGAAAAAGGCTACAATCCCCACAGAAAAACCGCAATCCTAATCAAAGCAATGGGCAAAGAAAAGTCAACACAATAACAGATCTAGATTCCTAAAAGGCTAGCTAATATATATATATATAGATAGATAGATAGATAGATAGATAGATAGATAGATTACGATATCCACAAATAATTGGTTAAGTATTTATATTTTATATGACAACTAAGTTATATTACTTTACAACTAATGTATTGGCAAATATATGAAATGTAGATAAGACTGAATTTGAATTGGAATGTTGTGAAAAATTTGTGCGTATAAGTGAAGAATAATGCAGTCATTCTGGAGGCCAATTTGGGGCTGCTTAGTTCAGCTAAAGGTAAGGAAACCACATGACACAACACATCTTCTAGTATACAATACAGACACAAAATACTTATGTACTTATGAGGGTCCATGGGGGACTTGTGTGAAGATACTCATGTTATGTCATTTGTGCTTGGAGAGTTACAGGCAATCTAGGGTTATTCACTGGAGTAATGAATAGGTAAAATGTGGAAACCTGGAGCCTCACAGTCTTATGGTACCATGAGAATACACTGGAGACTTAGAGGATGAAAGAGAACTAGGAAATAGAACACCAGGTCTAAACATGCATGTATAATGGTTGAATTCTAGAAAAATTATTTTTAATGAAAGAAAAACAATAATTAGAATCCAATATTAGGTGAAATATAAGGCTTACATGTGAATTAACAACAGGTATTTTTTAACAGCATATAAACAAAAGATACACCTTAAACACATTAATGGATTTATATGGAGAAAGAAAGAAACAGGAGTATGGGATTAAGATAAAGGAAATAAATAAATTGATGAATCAAGAAAGGAGCTCTTTAAGTACCAATGACAATAATGTGCTGTGAAAAAAAGGTTGTGCCTTAGTCCAATCCTCTACGTGTGGAAGGAAAGGGATGGGGGATATGTAAATACATACTATGCAGAAATTTCCCATCAAAATTTATAAATTGCTTGTTCCATTCCTTTAAGGCTTTTACTGCAGAAGTATAATGATTTTTAAAAAATGAATATAAATTTGCAGTAAATTTTATTTTACACAGCATAAATTTTTTTCCTGTACTATCTTGCCTGCAATTTTGAAAATTTTGAGATGTGTTCTCTCATTGATGAATAATGGGACACCCGGCAAAATTGAGTGACTTGTCTAATAAGGTCCTTTATCCAATGAGAGGTGGAGCTGAGACTAAATGTAGGCCTTCTGCCTAGATCTTTGAATTATACCTTGGTGGAAATGAGCACTGAGGGCTTAATGTGTTAAAGCTTTCACTTAACTTCAGGAAAGGATCCCTGGTGCTTTACTGAAAGGAAGAAAGAAGTGGGAGAGTGGGCAGAAAATTCCTTCAAGGTATTGCGATCAATAGGAAATCTTTTTTAAAAAATGTCAATTTATTTGGTGCCAGCAGGATTTTGGCATCCTCAAAGCTGGCTTATTTTGCCTATTCCTAGAATGTTTCTTCTAAAAGTCACCTGCTTTAAGGTATCTGCATAAAACCTAGTCTGTTTAATCAGATGTTATCATCTGTAAGGCAAAGGAGCTTAAGGAGGCAGGCCACTATGATCTGGAAATGCAATATTAATATTTGATATAATATAAAGCAAATATTTACAAGAAGGAAGAACCATTTGGGAATATCTTCACCTGGACAGTACAAACACAAAGATATACTGGCTTATTATGGTTTCAGTTAGTGTCATTTGATGTGGCCTCAAATACAATGTTGGCCGAGGGAAGAAGTGAGGCTGATGACCATGACAGTGTTAAAGGCCATTGTGTGGTCCCATCAACATGTGGCCAAGTGCTCTTAATTATAAAGATTACAGAAAACCAAATAATTATTATGCTTCTATTCCTTTACTTATACATTTATTAACTCCATGAATATTTAGTAAATCCCTACTTATGCTAGGTGTTATGCTGATAGTGGATACATTGTGGAGCAAAATTAGCATGGTTCTTTCTATTATGAAACCTACAATCTATTGGAAAAGACAAACAACAGCAATAAAATATTTTTTGAAAGAAGTACAAAGTGCTATGGAGTATGAGTAGAAGAAACTAAATTGTCGGATCTTTTTATAGAATATTTTCCCTTTTTTATTATGGAGAATTTTGAACATACATAAAAAATAGAAAGAACACCTCATCCAACCCCCTCATCTACTTTTCCTCTGCCTTTATTATTTTGAAGAAAATTACATGATAGTCAGCATCATGTAATTTCAAAAAATAAATATTTCAGTGCATTACTTAAGAAATATAGAGACTTTAAAAAAAAAAACTATTTGTGTAAAATTGGAAGGACCTAAACATGCTGCAAATGTGTGAACTCTCTTAGAGAGCTAATGGCACTGACTAATGGCTAGACTATAGATTTTTGAATTGCATCTAATAAACTTTCTAGGGTATTCTGTATATTCAATATCTGCAGCTAGATAAAAAAGAAACTCAGATTGTTATTGTTTATTATTTTGTTTATAAACTCATTGGTTAAGATAACTTTCTTCTGTTGAAAAAAATAAGGTTTACATTTTCTATTATATAAACAGTAATATAATCTCTACTGGAAGAGAAATGCTTCAATTGAAAATGGAGGACATATATACACATTTAGAACCCTATTCAATAGTGAGGATATAGAGTGATATGTTAATGTGATCTAGATACTTTTTCTGGGTTTAATGTGATCTAGATGGTTTTCTGGGACATTATTGCTAGCATCTATCATCTTGCATGTCTTTACCTACTAGTAAATACCATTTTTTAAATAGGGATAACTTACACATAACTTTTACATAGAACTTGTCACTTACTCTTCATCCACTTGATGTATGAGTAGTAATATCAGTGCTAATCATATTGGAGGATGCAGTGTTCAGCTCCATCAGAAATCTTTTCAAGTTTCATAGATAATTTCAGTCTATTGTAGGCTGATGAAAATATACTAGAAGACAAAAACCCCAAAACTAAATTTGTAGCAAAGTTATTTTTCCTATCTCTTCTGATAATGCCTCTGCTATTTGTCATGGCATTACTGGTAAGAGCAGGAAATATAAAGGACAGTGAAATATTTCGCTGATAAATGTGTTTTTTTACTTATATAAGTATTGGTCTAATGTATCCCTTGGACCATGCTAGAAGTATTATTAGCCTTATATGGCAAGTATCATAATATTTGGAAAATCCCCTATGACTCTGTGAAATAAATTGACATTTGTACTCTATATTTCTGTACAAGACCCATAGGCTCAGGTTATTGAAATAGTCTCAAAATTGAGAGCAATAAAAATAACACTAGACATAATAAAAAAAAAAGAAACAAAACAACACAATTCATATTGTTTTCATCCTAACAAATTCAATCTTGTACGCAACTTGGCTATTTTTATATGGCAATAATAATTTTATTGATTGCACATTATATTCTGCCTTTTGTTACTTATGTTGTAAACTGGAAGAGACTATTGTACTCTATGAATTTTTGCAGACATAGCCACATTATCATTAATTTTCAGTTACCAGAAATGTCTATCTGTAGTGAATGTTATTTAAATTATAATTATATTTCTACAACACACTTCATTGTTTCTTTCTAATATCATACTCTAGTGTTGTATGTCAGAGATTTATACTAATTGGTCTAATTTTACTGTTTTTTTGGAGCTCATCCAAAAATATGGCCCCTTTTATCAAAGCTTTCCTTGATTAATCCAGCTCACACTGATAACATTTACCCTCTTTGATCTTTGACTATCATAATTTTTCCATTGTTGATAATTTTTCATGTTATTTATTTACCTTTCCACCTAGATTGCATGTATTATAGGTTTCTGTTGTGGCCTACTATGGCTTTGGTACTGAAAATGCCATTCTAGAATCAGCTAAATAGGCATTACTTAGTAGTTTGTTAGTCCTGAGCTGTATCAGAACCCTTCCAAGACCCTGTGAATCAGAATCTGCGGTTTTACATGATTCCTGGTGATTTATATGAACATTATAGTTTCAAGCACTGTCCTAACATGTATTAACCCTCTGTAAATGCTGACTACATGGTTTCCTACAACTACCATAATAAATTGACACAAACCGAGTGGCTTAAAATAACAGATATTTATTCTCTCACAGTTTGGGAGACCAAAAGTTCTAAATTAAGTTGTGTGAAAGGTTAGTTCCTTCTGTGGTCTCTGAGAGAGAAACTGTGCCATGCCTTTTCATAGTTTCTGGTGTTTTCTGGCAATCCTTGGCATCCCTTAGCTTGTAGATGCATCACCCCAACCTTTACTTCTATCTTCACATTACCTTCTCTGTCTCTGTGTCCACCTCCACTTCTTATAGGGATACCAGTCTCTCCATTTAGGGGGATCCCTAAATCCACAGCAATTTCATCTCAATTCCTGAAATAATTACATCTGTAAAGACCTTAATGTGACTGAGTAAGGTCACATTTTGAGGTTCCAGGTGGACATGTATTTTAGGGGAACATGAATGAACTCACTATAGCTATATAAAACACAGGCATGTCTTTTTTTTTTTTTTTTTTTTTTTCATTGCAGATACAGTGATGGCCACTCTTTTATCCCAGAACTCAGACATGATGAGAGATGTTTGTTGATGGAGGTAAGAATGTTAGTTTTTGTTGTGGCTACCACTCACAATTTATACAAATCCAAACCCTAAAGTGATGAGATTCTCTCTCTCTGTGTCTAACACACATACATACACACACACAAATGTGTTAAAAACAAAAACAAAAAACAGGTATTTCTAACTCTAAAACTTGGTTACAGAATCCCTATAAGCTTCTCTTGAGATTTATCCTTCCCATTAAATAACTATGAAACCAATAATCTTTCTCATATGCATTTTCTTATAGTCATTTAAAAAAATGTAATGCTATAGCTTGTATTCTCTGTACCTACTGTATTCATTTTTCATGGCTATCATAGAAGTAACTGGATATCTGTAATGATTTTTTTTTCCATCTTAAAGTCCATTTTCTTTATAGCTCATAGCTAAATGATCAGCTGATGGTATTTTTTGTGAGCCGTTTACAGATGTTTCCCTTAATGTTGTTCAATTAACATCTCTACAGCATACATTTTGCCTCTCAGAAAGTTACTTAATAGTATATGTTAATCCACTCATACCCAGAAGCTTTTAAAGTACAGGGAAGCTTAAAAAAAAAAAAGAATAAGTAAACATATGTAAATAAGTATGTCTCTCTGTAAGTGATGATCTTGGAATTTTTAAATGTTGTTTTCCTTTTCCCATTTGCTAAAATTGTCTCATGTGAGAACAAATGACAATCATATTGCTGACTCCACTCAAAATATGTTAGATGGCAGTAAGAAAGTTTATTAAAAATTAGGAGGGATTTATTTAATATCCACGTTTTTCAACACGAAGTCAGGTGTGCTGAAGTAACAAACTTTTTGTTTAATACCCAAATGGAGCAAAAATTACCTTTTTAAATATCTTGTATACTTCTTTTCTAGATCAAAATATTTAATTGACCTCTGGGTTAGTCTGCTAAAACCCAGGACTGATTTATCAATTTCACTATTGTAAAACAGATGAAATTTGCCTTTAGGAAACTAGATAGATAGTCTTAATGTTTCCCTGCTGTTGGGGAGTCCTTATTTTATTATCTAATTAGTAGTTGTTTTGTTGACAGCATCATATGACTGTAAAAAGGGTGGGGAAAAGTACTTTCCTTGGATGCAAAGTTTAAGGAGTTTCAAAATTAAGGGAGTGACAAAGAATCTGTGATCAAGGTGAATGGTATTTTAGTTAGTGTTGCCAGATAACATACAAGATGAGCAGTTAAATTTGATTTTCAGATAAACAATAATTTTTTTTTATAAATATGCTTCATACAATGGTTTATCTAACATTTAAATATTGCATTCACCAAAAATTTTCTTGCTGTTTATCTAATATATAAATACAACTATATGCCCTATACTTTTATTTGTTGAATCTGGAGATTCTAACTTTAATGCTCTAGTGTATTGTTTGTTTCTTTTTATTTTTGGTTTTTTGAGACAGGGTCTTGTCCTGTCACCCAAGCTGGAGTACACACAATCATAGCTCACTGCACACTCTTCAGCTCAAGAGATCCTCCTGACTCAGCCTCCCGAGTAGGTAGGACTACAGGCATCCACTACAACACCCAGCTAATTTCTCACTATGTCACTAGGTCAAGCTCCTGACCTCAGTGATCCTCCTGCCTTAGCCTCCCAAAGTGCTGGGATCATAGGCATGAGGCCTATAATGCAGCCCCCTAATGCACTATTTTTTAAAAAGTTAAAATTAATGCCAAAGAAAACATTCATGATGAAAATAATATTACTTTTTAAATAAAGCCAGCATTTACTTAGTGATTTGTTTTTTCTTTTGCCTTAGGCTCTAATAAGGCTTGGTACAATATGGCAAATGATTCTAATTTTTAAAAATATTTCATTACAATATTATTTATCTTGTTTACTGAGGAAGATGTGTCCGTTTAATTTTGCTTCCAAAACAAATGCCTCATTTTTCTTACCAGTCTGAATACTTCCTGGAACCTTCCTTAGCTGTTTACACTTTGCACTCACCACAGGTCCTGGTTTTAGTGGGAGATAATATGATAATAGCTATACCATGAGAAAGTTTATACTGGAAGGATTTTTTTAAAGATTATCTGGCATTATGGTTTCATTTGACTGAAGGAGAAATTGAAGCTCGAGGCAGTGATTTAACTTGAACTCTAGTCATATGGGAAATTATTGACAAATTTGGAAATAGAAAGTAGATCTTCTAACAATCCAGTGCTATAGAGCTATTTACATGCATACATACACACACATACAATTTTAAGCAAATTTCAAAAGAGAATAATTACCATGTAGTGGCAGCAAAACATTTGAGAACTTTGAATAGAATAATCTATCAATGAAACCACAATCGACCTATTCAATCCCATCTAAAATCACAACTACAGTTACTGAGATAGCAAAGGAATTGCATCAGTTATTTATCCCACAAATATGTATTGAGCTTTGTGTAATATTAGGCATTATTCTTTATACTCAGTATGCAGCAATGAATATGAAAGATAAAGTCCCTTTTCTCTTAGAACTTCCATCACAGTGGGGTAAAACTAGTAACAAAAGAATAGAACAAATAAACAGCTTTTGTATTGCAAATAATACAAAATGCTGAAAACAAAATAAAGCAGTATAAGAAATATATCCCTGAGTGTGAAGGACTCTATTAGATAGTTTGAGCAGGAAAGGCCTCTTTGAGAAAATCACAATGCAGGAGAGAGCCATGAATGTTGAAAGAGGCAACTCTAGATCTGGATACAGAATATTCCAGACAGGGGAAAGAGTAGAGATACAACATGGAAAAGGGATTGAGCTGGTCCTAGGTAAAGAATAGCATAGTGCATGTGTAATATCCATCTGCCTTTAGTTAACATCGTATTTTGAGAAGCAATTAAAAACACTTTTTCGGGACTATATAAATTTCATAGCAGTGTTTATATAACCATCCAGTGACTTCCAGTTTGGAAATGGCAGGAACTGAAAAAACTAGTAACTAGGCACATGTGGCTATTCAAATTTAAGTTAATAAATTTACATAAAATACAAAATTCAGTCTCTCAGTGACACTAGCCCCATTCAAGTGTTCAACAGTCATATGTGTCCTGTGGCTACTATATTGGACAGTGCAGATATATAACATTTGTATCATCACAGACATTTCTATCACCAGTTCAGCACTGATCTAGTAGCAAAGACAAACATACAATATTATATACAATTATTTTCTTAAATACATGTTATGTATTTCCTCAAACTACACACACACATATATATATAGTTACATGATATAATATATATTATATTATATAACCAGATATAATATATATTATATTTATACATAAAATATTAAAAATATATGTAGCTTTTGGGAAAAAAGTCAACCTTTTGTATGCATTCATATAGTTAATAACATTGAGTGATTGCCTGCTATATGACAGATGACAGGAATTACTACACACAATGAGAATTCAGCCATCAACCACAGAGGTGAAAATCCTTCTACTTATAAAGTTTACATTTCAGTGATTGATACATATGAAAAATAAATAGTTCAATATTGATAAATTCTTAGGAGATAAAACAAATTAGGAAAGGAGAATTGAGGTGGGGGTTAGTTGTGAGGGGTTAAAATAATAAACAGGGAAATTGGGGAAAGCTTCACTGCGAAGATGATGTTTGGAGAAAAGCCAGAAGTAAAACAGAGGATGAAAGACATACTACTAGCCAGAAGGAAGAGGAGCAGACACTAAGGGCCTGAGAATGAGGACTGACCTAGCCCTTCTGAGAAACAGAACAGAGATCCACACAACTGAAACAGAGCAGAAAGAGGCATAAGGGAGGAGCAGGAGTAAAAGCCAGGGGGCGTACTGGGGCCAAATTATTTAAGGACCTGTAGATCATTGTTAGATATTTGTATTCTGAGTAAGTCTATGAAAGAAAGCTTCACATTTTTGTTTTACTAGATGCCAGAAAAGAAAGAACGAATTGGCATTATATTAATAGATACCTTATTAAACCATTTGCGAGCTGAGTGTGGTGGTACACACTTGTAGTCCTAGCTACTCAGGAGGCTGAGGTGGGAGAACTGCTTGAGGCCAGGAGCTCAATACTAGCCTGGGCAATATAGCAAGATCCCTTCGCTAAAAAAATAAATAATAAAAATAAATTGTTTTAAATGTCCCTGTTCAGAAGTATAGCACAATGGTAAAACATGGTTTTCTGGAATTGACCCATAGTGTTGAATGATACCTTAAAAATTTTTGCTGATAACTATATAGACTTGGACAAGTTACTTCCCCTCTTTAAGATAGGAAATGGCTGGCACTTATGAACTTCAATCTGTGTATTAGACATGGTACTTATCACTTGGAAGCATATCATTTGAAGGTCAGAACAGCCCTGCGAGGTGGTGCAGTCGTCCCCCATTACCCATGGGGTATATTTTCCAAGACCCCAGTAGATGCCTGAAATGACAGTACTGAACCCTATATATGCTATGATTGAGGGCTACTAAGTGACTGACAGGCAGGTAGCATCTGCAGAGTGGATATGCTGGACAAAGGAATGATTCATGTCCCAGGCAGGATGGAGGTGGACAGTGCAAGATTTCAACATGCTACTCAGAATTTAAAACTTATGAATTGTTTATTTCTAGAATTTTCCATTTAATATTTTTGGGCCATGGTTGCCAGAAGGTAACTGAAACCATGGAAAGCAAATCAGCTGATGGGGGGGGGGGGTGTATGGTACTTGATGATCCCATTCTTATAGAGAGAAATGAAATCAAGGTGACATGAGTGAGTTACCAGTTCACATAGCTAAACATAAACTTCATATACTTGATGTGAGTTTTATATACAATAATACATGTAAACCACTTAGCAAGTATCTGTTGCGTAATGATTACTATTACTATTCTATTATAATCTTCCATGCAGCAGCCACATTGCTGAACTAGACACTGAAATACATATACTTGCAGAGCAAATTTGTTTCTGATAAGAACCTTAAATTTGCCTCAGGTGAAATTTTTTAAAATGAACAACCAAGAGCACTGCTTAAGGAGTCATTTATAGATGCAAGATTTGCTAGGTTTCTCATTAATTAATATAACATTCTATATTCCCAGAACTACAGAATTACCAATCAGGTATCATCTCAAGAATTATATTACTCATCTTTTCCAGGCCAAGGAATAACAAAACTAGTGGGAATATAAGAGGATATCTATATCTGCTTATTTACATTTTATGTCACAGCATTTTATCTTGTTTCAGATTTTAAAAATATATTTCTGACTTTAAGACTGAGCCTTTGTTTTGGAAGGCTATGGTCTTGCTCCAGATATAATCTCCATTAGAATGCATTAAAAATGCATTCTTTTTTTGGTAGCCCAACATTTAGCATAGGGTGTGAAACATGAAAAGTGATCAGTAAGCTTTTCCTCCTCTGAATTCAATTCATGAGCTGCTCATATCATATGAAGCAATAGGGAAAAACATGTACCAGAATAAAGCATGCTGATGTCTCAAAATAAGACTTGTACCATTTCCTTTCCAGGGGTACAAATGAAATCAGAGTGACAGCATAAGTGAATAAAACAACATATAACAATATAAGGTAGCAAATGTCAAATGAAAGTTCAGGGAAACATACTAGGAGCTCTAGGATGGTGACTCTCACTTCCCATCAGCCCTGAAATTCACACATAATGAAACTCCAGACACAGTGACACTTGAACCAACAGACTACGGCAGAGAGAAATGCAAAGCTGGCAAGGAATGTATGATTCTTGATGCCTCAGTGGATCAATCAATACTTCACACACATGGAAAGAGGGGTTTACTCTTGAAGTATTATACTGTCGAGAGAAATGTGGAGAGTAGTAGCACAAACTGAGCTATAGCTGTGTAGACCCTTCTCTCCTATAAATCATGGAATTTGACTAGTGTTTGTATCAATCACCCACCCAGGTGTGCTTCTTTGGGTAGCATTGTTACTAGTTGATATGAGAAGTCAATTCCAGTAGCTCTCTTTAGATCAGAAGAAGATAACCAGGCAGAGTGCCACATGGCTGCACAATTGATGCCCAGAAGTAGAGTACAAGTCAGTGTTGGTTGATGTCTGTCACCTCTTAGGCCCTCCACACTGGCTTCCCATCCAATTCTGGCTTCGTAGATCCCCATGCCAATATCCAGAAAAGTTTCTTGTTATATACTCCCCACACCACATATATGCCTATCACTGGATATTTGTCAGCTTTGTCTTTCCTTACATTAGAACTCAGAGGAAGTGTCTAGATTAGTTTGCAAGATAACATGTGTTACTGTGTGAAAAGGAGAGGAAGAGCAGGCTTCTCCTGACAGCATAAATTCACATGCACATCCTCATTGTAGCTACCTGGAGTTGCTGGGAAGATGATAAGGAGTCTTCTAGATATTATTGTTTTTCAAGACAATGGTAGGAGATTCTAAGTAGGGATGTACCACCCTTATATGTCTGATTCTTAACTGGTCCAACATATATTGTATTTAATGTGCCATTGAAACATCTACTTTACCAAATGGATGCAGCTCACTGCCAGCCACAGTGTTGGAAAAGTGTCCATTAATGTCCTTAACAGAGGAAATTTAAGACAAAAAGCTAAGGCAGCAGCAGCATTTGAGAAGCTGTATAGCATAGAAGTTCAGGTTTGTAGAGTCAGTTTTGAATTATGACTTTGGCATTTGTTAGCTGTATGACTGTGTTCAGGCCATTTAATCACTCCGAACTTGTACTTGCTCATCTGTAAAAGGAGACAAAAGTTATCTCACTGAAGTTCTTAATTAAATAGGATAACATCTATCAAGTATGTAGCCCAGTGCCTTGCATTGAATAATACTTCAATAAATATTAGCTATTATTATAGGAAAAACAGAGAGGTTTGAGGGGCAGATGAATACTGAAATAGTCCTGCAGAAGATCATTCTGTATGTTCTGCCATCTCATCCATCTTAGGGGAGTGCCAATTTGGGATCAGAGGTGGAGAGGTATCCTACAACATTTAGGAATATTGTTACCCTACCATTTGCTTTATAGGAAGATTATTAAAGTTATTCTGAAATGAATTTTGACTTTTAAGCCACTTAAGAATGAAATATTATATCAACAATCAGGACTAGAACTCAAATTACCATTCTCGTACTATTTATTTTTGCCACTCCACAGTTAAAATATTTATCTAATGGTGCATGTGGCAATTATCAGTAAGAAACCTTTAGTTACAGGGCACCAGGTTTCTGGTTATCTTCAAGCAACATAGATAAAAGAATTTGCTTAATTGTCTTTGTCCTTATAGTTTAAGTAAATGAGATAATTTACTGGAGAAAGCAAAGTAAGGCCCATATTCACAATATTTTGGGCTTAATCATAGAGGAACTCTGGCTGCTTTACGTTCCTTTCAAATGCTATGTGCTTTCTTAGACTCCAAGATAGAGGGAATATATATATATATATATATATATATATATATATATATTTAATATCAAGCATATTCAAGCTAGAAAAGTATTTTCTGGAATGTGAATTTCAGATACTTGAGCAGTTTCTTCTTTCCCCGACTCACCCAATTTTGGCAAATATAAAAAGAGGTATTACTATGATCCTTTGAAACAAAAAAATCTTTAATCAATTCTTACATTTTTCATTTATATCCTGCATTTACTTTATTTGTGGTTATAATTAAATTTCTTATTTTATCCCTCTCTCAATAATCTAAAAAAACAAAAAAAAAAGATGGGGAAGGTTGGATTGGTTTGCTGGGTTATTTATTATCACATTGTATCACTGTCAGTTAAATTGACCATGAAAGTACATATTAAATGGTTGATCATAAAATATAGCATTTTTGGAACATGGAACAATGGCAAAATAACACAACATTTAGCTTATTTTGATTAAAATAGCCATTTTCTAGCTGGGACCCTGCTCTCAATGGTGACAAGAAACTAGTAAGTACTATACACTATCTGGGTGAGGAGCTTAGGGTACCTCCAGTTCAGTTACCGACTATCTGCTCAAGGCTTTACAAGATCGTGAAGTTTAAGTGTTTAGCATAATCTTCATGGTGACAGAAAAGAGTGGATTTTGTGACTATTTTGTAAATGTTTCTAAGAGAAGTGTTTAGATGTGGGAAATCATGGTGTGGTGCAAATTGGTAACCAACCTTGCTAGATCCTTTCTCTACTTCCCTTCCCGTGAGTCAAAGCGATAAAGGTCAAAGCAAGGGGAGACAGACAGGTAAGCACCAATCGTATGTGACAAAGAAAAAAAAGTGTTTGTCTCCATTGTTTTAATGGATGCTGTTTGTGTTCTGTCTTGATCCCATTACTGAACAGGCCTATGCACCCACCACAGGTACCATGAATTTTAGCTAATAACTCATAGTTGTCTGTTCACTGAAGAATGTCTCTTGGCCAAATGCCACAAAGACTAACCCCAGCATCTCCCCAATGCCCACAGACCAAAGGTTGCCTGGAAAGGGAATATGAAACACAGGGCCCCAAAATTCAAGACTAACTTTATGGTGCAATTTGTGATTTGTAGCTTACTCACAGACCCTATTTTTGTTTACTTTTTTTCCCATGCTCTATCCTGCTTCATTCACACCTGTTCTCCTGAGAGGATTAATCTAAATAAATCAGTAGGAAATAATTTCTATCCTAGACTCTGCTTCTGGAGGCTCTCACCTAAACCCTAGGATGTGTGGTAGCTTTAAAAAAAGGATGAATTACCCAACTCACATTCTTTACCACTTTATTATCTATGTGTTTGCTGCTAAAAAATAATTCTGTTTATTAATACAATGGAAAAATTTGTCTGCATATGTGTATGTGTATAATTATGTGTGTGGGGGGTGAGAATGTGTGTGAGTATGTGTACACATTTAAGTGAAAAATATCAGGATATGAAATTCAAAATTTGGAAACATCTTAATTTCTACTCTGGCATATTCACAAATACACAAAGCTATCATTGTATGTAGTTTGACCATATCAAACTCAGGTTTGATATGGTCCTTAACCTCTCCTCTGCTTTCTCTACATGATTTATTGTTATATTTCTATTCAGAATTTAAGAATATAAAATATATATACAATAAAATAATAATAAAAACATAAAAATGAGAAAGCCATTTCCTTGGCTGTGGTAATGCCATGCTAAATGAAGTACTGGCATAACAAGGGTAGTAATATATGTTGACATGGTTGCTATCATAGACAGGATATGCTCCTTCATGAAGAAGAAAGAAGAAACAGAGATATTGAGGAAATTTGTTTTGAGGAATATAAATTGATTCTTGATTGAGCAAAACTTACTTTTTGAGTGATTACAAATTTCTTATTATTAGAAAAACCACTAATATAAATACCTTCTTATCCAAACTTTCACTTTGCTTTCCAGATACCTACTAACAATATATAGAGAGATTTTCTGCTTTAGACTGACTAGATGAATAGCATAATTATCAGAATCTCTTTATGCGATGAGGTCATTAACTCCACCACAGATACCTTCCAAAACCACTGTCCATAGCAGGGAGTAAAAAATCTAACATCCCAGACCCATATGGAATTATCTGATAGTATTTAAGTCTCTTCACCATAGGAGACTGTTTACCTGCTCACTGCCAATACCAAATACCCAAATCACAGGACTTGATACCAGAATATGTGTGTTTGGCAGTAATGATGCTCTACATTATAATGTATTTTTGATGCCATATATGAACCATTTTTGTTCCAATAAAACCTAAGATATTAGCCTCTCAAAACTGCACATGGCCTTTATGAAGCCCTATATCATAGACACTGATATCACTGACAGATAACACTAAAATTGCCTCTTATGTTAATATGAAACAGAGATAATCAGTGTACAGTCTATTAAATGAGCAAAAAGTTTTTTAAAAAGTATGTAAGAATCCCGTAAGTCCACAGATAATAGGAAAGTATGTAAGAAGCAAATTTGTTCATGATTGACAAATGCTTTTTTAATTTAACTGAAACATTTTTAAATATTAAGAGAGTAAAGCTTAAAGTAAAATCTACCAGCATTTTGTGGCATTAATTATTCAAGACCAGGGTAAAAGAACTGAGAGTTCATCATTTTTTTGTCATAATAATTCTGATATTTCAATTCTCATCCACATGGTGATTATAAAATCTGCACAATTTATTTTTAATAATAAGATTGTCATTGCTTCTACCACCCTCAGCATGATTGCTGAAATAGTTCACCTCCTTTACACATTTACGTCTATCTGTGTTCAGCAATATGCATCACATGGGCCCCCATAGGAATCTAGGCTCAACAGTCACTAAGAAAAATGACCCTCTCCTTCCCATCTGACTCAGGCTTCAGCTACACTTAATTCCATTTAGTAGGGTCTCAGTGTTGTCACTGAGAATTATGAGTATTTCTTTCTTAGGAAGTAGCAGAGAATTTCTGGATTTTATAGAGAAGCATGGACAATGACTTCTATCCATACTACCTATCATCTAAATCCAAAAGCTGTTGTCACAAAGACTCGGTTGAATTACAAGTTTCTCATAAAAACTATTGTGAGTTTCTATAAATCCTTTTTGTAGAAGGGGTTCATTCTTACTCCAAGTGTCTGAAGAAGCAATAAACACTAAAACACAAACCCCTTCATTGGAAAATCCAGAAATACCTAGAAGGAGGAATGATATTTTTAATTGGAATCTAGCCTATCAAAATTTAATCTTGGCTGGGTGTGGTGGCTCATGCCTATAATCCTAGCACTTAGGGAAGCCTAGGTGGGAGTATTGTTTGAGGTCAGGAGTTCAAGACCAGCCTGAGCAAGAGCAAGACCCCATCTCTACAAAAAACAGAAAAATTAGCCAGGCATGGTGGCATGAACTTATAGTACCAGCTACTCAGAGGCTGCAGCAGGAGGATCACTTGAGCCCAAGAGTTGGATGTTGCAGTGAGCTATGATGATGATGCCACTGCACTCTAGCTAGGGTGACAGAATGAGACCCTGCACCCCCCAAAAAATTTAAAAAAATAATCCTTACAATAAAACATAGTCATAGGCTGCATTGTTTTGGGATATTTTGGTCACCTCATGAATTTAATTTTCCCCTGTGGCAAGTCACAGCATTTCTGATCTTCATGACCGCCTATTGGCTTAAGATAGTGTAAGGACCAAGGAAAAACTTCCCTTTTGCTTTCTGAAGTTTTGCTGAAAATTAACTGATAACAGGTAGATTAATAGAAGAAAAGGCATACAAAAAATGTTTAACATACATAGCATGGGGGAATCACAGGGGAATAATTACCCAATAACCCAGTGCAGTGTAGAAGCTTACATATTCTTTCATGGACAGGAGGGAGAAGATGAGGAATGTAGACAATTTTTTGGAAGGGCAGTAAATCACGAGGGAGAATGAGTGGACCCAGGAGATAGGAATCAGATATTACAGAATGTGAGAGGTGGAGCTTCACAGGAACAAGGGTTGTCTTATTAAACAGATAAAGTCCCCCAGGTGTTCTCTTGGAGCTGCCCTCAAACGAAAAGATGAAAAATCTGTCTGTACATGGTGATGACTCCCAGTCTCTTCTCTTCTCTGGTTGACATTTCCTGGTAATTTAATGAAATCCCTAAGGAGGGAGGTCCTAAGACAATTGCATTTTTTTTTTTTAAAGAAGCTTTCTTGGTCAGATAAAAATCTAAAGAGAGTTCCTGTGCTTGGGGATTGAAGAGACAAGACAAAGTAAAAGGAACCTTGATTCTGAGGCATCTTCTAAGGTCTCTCAGAATGTCAAAGTGCCAGTCTTTGGGGTATAACTTTCTCAGCCCCAACAATAGCTTAAACTGAAATTCATTCTATTACTGTCTCTCAATTTTTCCCCCAGCAAAATTAATTATAAAACAGGTAAGGGTTGGCTTTGGTACTCTCACCTAGCCCCATATTTGCTGCCTTCTACTCAGCCTTCCTATATACAGTTTTTACATAAACTGACCTCATTTGTTAAAAAAAGTTTAAATAATCAAGCTTAAATAATAAAATGCTTTGGGGTAATTAATTTAAAAATATTTCAGAGGTAGTTGACTATTAAATCCTGTCATTTTGCTAAGTTCATTTGTTAAAAAAATACGTGAATGATGCTGTCTTTTTATTACAGAGCTTATGGCTGTTAATGGGGAAAAAACACCTCTAAAATAATTTAAAGAGGTTTATTTTGAGTCAATATGAGTGACCATGCCTGGGGAACATGGTCTCAGGAGATCCTGAGAAAATGTACTCAAGGCAGCTGAAATACAGTTTAGTTTTATACATTCATGGAGACAAGAATTGTAGATGAAATCATAAATCAATACATGGAAAATATATATAGATTTGGCCTGAAAGGGTAGGACATCTTAAAGTCAGGGCTTCCAGGTTATAGGTGGATTCAGAGATTCTTTGACTTGTAATTGGGTAAAGAAATAAAGCTTTATCTAAAATCAGTAAAGAGGAATGTTTTATGTTAAGACAAGGAAATCTGCTAATCAGAGACAAGCCACACTAAACTGACTCAAAGTGATCTATTAAGCAAATTGATGGCCTGCAGATGTGACCTTACCATTGCCTTCCATGGTACTGTTTGTAATTTAGCATCTCAACACACAGAGTCTGTTTTACCAGTCATATGATCTCTATTTTAACATTAATGCTGGTCACTTGTACCATAGTTTCTAAACTCCAAAAAGGAGGGGATATAAGAAGGTATGTTCAACCTTCCTTTCCATCATGGACAGAAACTCAGTTTTGAGGTTTTTCTGGGGTCCTCTTGGTCAGGTGGGGTTTGTTCAGTCAGCTGGGGGCTTAGGATTAGTTTTAGTTAACTAAGCTTAGGGCTTAGTTTTAGTTTACATGGCTTACTACAAGAAAGTGATCTATCAAAATAATTAGAGAAGCACATATTCATTACCATACTTAGTTTAAGCAAAGGACATTCATGGATGCAAAATAGAGAAGAATCAAAAATCTACAAATGCTTTCTATCAGTAGGATGGTTTTCAATGGGTTTTGAAGAATAAATAGAATTCTGCGAGGAAAAAATAAATGGAAATTTATTTCAGGCCTAGGCACCATCATGTTCAAAGATACAGACATGTAAAAACATCACCGGGTAGACAAATATAGTTGTCTGTACATTGGGAGTCAAAGTGTGGAGTGGGGGTTGGACGTGGGAGCAGTTGGTAGGATTTTAGGCAAAGACAATTAAGTCAGAATTTCATGTGTGCTAACCAAAGAGGTTTATTTATTTATTTTTCTCTTTTTCTTGAAAGCTTCTAGGAACCATAGAAGACTATAAAGGAGGGGATCAACTGGATCATATTTCATAAGATTAGATGTTATCTAGAAGCTAAAGCTATGGCTGATAAAGTTTGATACCTCCTGGGCATATATGCATTTAAACAAACAGAAGCAATGTTTTTGGTGATGTAATCAAAGACATAATTTTGTGAATTAGATTTTTAATATTAAATCTGGAGAATTAAATGTATTGTTCCTTGTGCAGTAACGTTTCGAACCAAGAAAGGAGAAAGTGGATCATTTTTTCAATAAGATTTCAATATACCAGTCATATCTTCTACTGCTTCATTGTATTTCTACCTTTGGGATTCATCCCCTGGAGGTTAAGTTGGCTTACAGCTCCTGAAATAAGGAAATGAGGTGTCAGAGGCCACTCTCCAGGGAGAAGGATGCTGTCAAGATGCTATCTAGGTTGAGACACTATGGAACAATGATGCAGAATAATATTAAAACTCTAGAAGCATATATTTTACTCTGATCCACTGGACAGTTTAGAAAGTTTTTGGTCTAAAATCATGTTTGAATACAAGCTTAATCTCTGTTAATAAATCTAATGGCCCAGAATACCAAATTTGTTTGCATTAGCACTATCTATAGGCTTTCTCTGAAAAATCTTACAAATCACTGCAGACTTATTCTTCTCCAAACTTCTGTGATGTGTCTATTCACACACATGTGACTACTCTGATCAGAATTTTTCAGTGTCTTCACAGTGGAGTCTGGTTTGAAAATCTGACCTGAGATATGGAGCCCTCCACACTACTCTTGACACTATCTTGTATGTGCAGTCCCTTGTCCCAATATTACTCTTCAATATTAGAGCCAATTCCAGTGGTCCTTCAAATTGTATTTTTAGGAATGAGTCAGAAGGCAAAAAATATTTTTCATGACAATAAAAACATTATGAAATTCTAGAAGATAGCAGATTGATGTTTTCATTATTCTTTGCCTGTTTTCTCCCAGACAGTATCCTTAGAACCCTTTAAAAACCAGACCTGCATACTTGACTTTGAATAGAACAAATGGCTGTAATCTGAGTGCATATTACAATTACTTGGGAAGATTTTAATAAATACTTGTGCTTAGATTCTACTCCAGAGTTATGGTCTTGAGTGAAGGCTGGGCATCAGTATTATTAAACATTTCTGTGGGTGATTATGTTACATTGAAAAGGTTGAAGTAGAGCAAAGAAGAGTTGATTGCAAGGAGCAAAGAAGTGAATAGCTGTCAATACTGTGGCCTATTCCAAAGTTAGTTTTGTTTGGGTCCAAAGATAGGTAAATGGTGAGGGAAAAATTACCAATTACATTAGAACCAGCATGCATTTTAACTAAACAATAAGTACTCACTATAACTCTTAATATGTGTCAGGTACTAAATCTTCCCTTGGTGTATAGTTCAAAATAAGGCAGACTCTATTCTTGAGGATCAAACAATGAGTGTCATGGTCACCAAAAACATGGCATTATTAGAGGTAGGAGTGAATGCTGTATTTCAATTTACATCAATTATTCTTAATTTAAAATATAGATTCAAAATTATCAAGTGTCTAGGAATAAATCTCATGAATGTTGTGAAAGATATTTTTATAGAAATATGCAAAACATTACTAAGTGTGAGTTCTTGCATACCTCTGGTATGCGAGATAAAATTTCCAATAGACTGACTCTCCTACACATAAATTTAAACTCAGTATTAAGACAAAACAAAACAAAAACACTGTGAAAAAGTTCTAGAGAGTAAGTGATTTTAGGCATATTCGGAGGGGAGTAGCATTGGTCTGAGTTCAGGCTGGCTTTCAGTATAGTGTGAATTTGCCAAAACTCCAACAGACACAAAGCACCTTTTTAGCCTAAAGAACAGAGCCTAGAGAGGCCACAGCCACCGGAAAGTGACGTGAATCCCAGAAAAAGCAAAACAAACACAAAAACAAAAACAAAAAAACAAACAAGTAAACAAACAATGAGAAAACAGCCCAGGTTCTGTGTGTAACCTGTGACTAAATCTCTTGCTGTCTCCTGAACTGTAAATTCATGGGAAATAGTGCAAATAGCACACCTAGATGGCAAAAAGAACTGAACTAACATTCAAGAAGCCACTCATCTAAGACAACGGAAAATTTGCAGTTTCAGGCTAATTGAATTAATCATCTGCTAAAACAAAGTATTATTGAAAGAAAAGCAAGATTATCCAGAGACCATACAACGTAACATTACTGTTTCTAGAATGCAATCCAAAAATACTCAACATAAAGAAACAAAAATATATTACCCATTCTCAGAATAAAGAGGCCAATCCTGAGATAATCCAGATGTTGGAATTATCAGATTTAAACTTTAAAGCAATGAGGTAAAGAAAAATATGGATGACAAAAGAGGAAATCTCTGCAGAGAAATAGAATATATCCTTAAAAGGCAGACTGGAAAACTTAGAATAAAAATATTAAATAAAAATTCTCAAAATGACTTGCAAAATCATAGAGAAAAAAATTCAGTGAAAAGTCAGGAAATAGGTATTTCTGTTTCTGCATGGTAAGGGCTTTCTGCAAAACTTTTACCAGTAATCGGGCCATTGAAACTATTTGGCAATTAAGGAATGATTTAAATACTCAGAGACTATCCAGGAGTCATATGTTTACATTTCAAAGAAAGATGAGACATGGAGCCATAGAGTTATTCTGAAAGCTGTAAACTAGAATGGCTTGTATTACTCTCTGCTCCCCCTACCAGGTATTTATTTATAGTCCAAAATGTGAAAAACTAGGATTATCCCCATTCTATTCCTTGGGAGAAACAGGAAGATTAAGTTTTTCTTCCTCTCTCACAGGGACAGCATGAATATAAGTTCATAGATTCATATTTGCTTACTATAGTTTGCCCCCCATGCATATGTGCCTGTCCATCTGGCTTTCATCATGTTTTCTTAGAAGGGGAGAATGGGCAAAGGGAAACAATGAGGTTTATTGCTATTAAGAGCTATAAACAGCTGTTAGAATGAGACAGAATTGACAGAAATAATAATTAGCCTTTCTGTGCTCCAGAAGCCTCACGTCTACTTTCAGGATAGTATGAATAATTATAGATGCTAAAAGCTTGTCATGAACTTAAAGATAAATATAAATTACTTAAGCTGAATAACAGAGAGAATAAAAGATTATTTTTTAAAAAATTAAGAAAGTATCAGGGATATCAGAAACAGTTGGAGGAATAGTAAAGCATCCCAAAAGGAGTGAGACATAGACAGACACAGAAAAGGAGGATGACAAAATAAATTGAAGAAATAATAACCCAAATTTTTCTCAATTTCATGAAAAATATAAATATACGGGTTAATGCAGCTCATCAAACCCGAGGAAGACAAATATGAAGAAAACCATGTTTAGGCACTGCAAAGTCAAAGTACTTAAAAGTAAGCATACAATATTTTGAAAGTAGTGATGGGATATGAGAAACAGTGTCCCTAAATATGGCATCTTGACATACTGAGCATTTTAAGTTAAAGGAAAGTGGGGAAATCACAGAATAAGAAAGGTCTCTTTGACTTCTCTCAATCCCTCTCTACCGAAGACCCTCATGTGACAGGTATCCTGCCTCATACCTGGAGGGAAGGAATGCAACACAGAGAGGACAAGAAGAAACAGGATTTGCTAAGTTCCCCTCTTTATGTTACCATTAAATTGTAATTTAATCATAATTTTGCATGCCTGTTCATAAAAATAGTTTTTTGGTTTTCTTTTTTTGTCCTCATTTTTGAAGGCTCCTGTACCATGTAAAATTTTGGTTAAACTTGTTATGTTTTTCTCTTGTCATCTGGCTATTTTATGTGTTTTGTTTTTTCATTATATGGGTGTAAACTATGAACCTTGTAATTGGTGAGGAAAAGATTACTTTTTTTCCCCTATAGTAGTGAAGTAAAAGTAACACATCAGATAACAGGAACATAAGAAACAATTGAGACCAGAAGACAGTGGGGCAGCATCTTTCAAGTGATAAAGAAAATAGAAATTATCATCCAGAATTCTATATTTGGTAAAAAATATACTTCAAGAATACTTCAAAGTAAAGACTTTTCAGATAAAAGAAAATTTATCGCCAGTTAACCTGCCACTGCCAGAAAGGCTAAGGGAAATTCTTCATATTAAAAAATATGGATATAACAGGGAAACTTATATCTTCAAGTAGAAACGTAGGACACTGAAAATGATTTATATATGGGTACATATAAAATATTTTCTTTTCTCTTAATTTCTTTCTTTTTTTTTTTTTTTTCTTTTCTTCTTTTTTTTAGAGATAGCATCTGGCTCTGTCATCATCCAGGCTGGAGCACAGTGGCACAATCATAGCTCACTGCAGCCTCAAACTCCTGGGCTCAAGCACCCCTTGTGCCTTAGCCTGTACAGTTGTTTGGACTACAGACATTTGTCACTGTTCCTGGCTATTTTTTTTTTTTTTCATTTTTTGAGACAGAGTCTAGCTATATTGCCCAGGTTAGTCTAATATTCCTGGCCTCAGGTAATCCTCCCACTCTAGCCCCTTAAGTCCTCGTGATTATAGGTGTGAACTGCTGTTCCCAGCAGTCTTTTAATTTCTTTAAGATATATATGATTACTAACAGCAAACATAATATCTTAGGGGAGTTATATTATATGTAGATACACATACGATAATTACAGTAAAAAGGATGGCAGATGAGGATGTAAATGGAACTATACAGCTGGAAATTTCTACATTTTTCCATACAATGGGACAATATTAACTTTAAATACACTGAAAATTAAGATTGCATTTTATATACTCAGAGCATACATATGAAATTAAAAAAAGAAGTGATATAAAAAGGTAATAAGTAAATTTAAATAGAATTGAAAAATATACAAGTAATCCAAAAGAGAATGAGAAAGACAGCTATACAAAGAAGAGAAGGAACAACAAAACAAAGTATAAAATTGTATACCTAAATCCAACCATACCAATACTTATATTAAATGTCAATGGACTAAGTAAGCACTTTTGTTAAAAGGCCAAGGTGGTCAGAATAGCAAGATCCAAGTGGGATGCTATCTATGAGAAATGCACTTTACATATAAAGACACAATGGAGATGGGCAAAAGTAAATTGATAGAGAACATGTTTCATGTAAACAGTAAGTATAAAAGGCCAGAGTGAATATATTAATATCAGCTAAAATGAATGTCAAGACAAATACTATTACTAGAGACAAATAGGGAAATTTCATAATGATAAAGCAGTGATGGAAAGAGAAAATAAGACAGATGTTTGATCTATCCATTAGGGAGACATAAAAAAGTCATAAATATGTATTTGCCTCATAATACAGCCACAAAACACATGAAGAGAATATGGAAACAGAATTAGAAAAATAGACAATTATTTAATCATAGTAAGAAATCTTTTAAATCTTCTCCACAAATGATGATATTAGAAAACAACCCATACAACTAGATGCAAGTAGATAGAACAGATAGAAATAGAACATTGTCAATCACCTTGACATAACTGTTAGAAATAATATTCCAACAACTGGGAGGAAACTTCTATTTTTCAAGAATACTATTCACCAAGATAGGTTTAACAAAAATAATAATATTAATAACAATGATAAGTCTCATATTTAATTAAAATCATGAAGAGTATGTTCTGAAGAATAAAATAAATTATAAATCGATAAAATAAGACATTTAGGAAATACAAAACATGTGGAAATTAAGCGACACACTTTAATCCAGACAAAAAAGAAATTAAAAGAAAAAATAGAAAATATTTTAACTGAACAAATGTAAAAATACAACCTATCAAAATCTCTGTAGTACAGTTAAAGAATAGTAAGAGAGAAATTTATAAATTAAATGCCTGTTAGAAAGGAAAATGGGTTTAGCTTCAATGAGCTAAGATTCTATCTTAAGAAGCTGAAAAAAAAAGAACATGGTTAGTGCAAAGTATGTATATGAAAGGAAATAATGAAGAGTAGTAATCAAGGAAGTAAAGAAAAAAAAGAGAAAAAAAATCCAAAAGCTGTTTTTTAATAAAGCAGCATAAGATTTCTACCTAGAATGGAAGAGAGTGCAGAAATCATCCATAGCAAAAATGATATTACTATTTGCATTAAACACCTCAAGACACAATTTTGCCACCCTGGCTTCTCTCCCACTCTGTACCTGGGTAAATATTTTAAGGCTGAAATGTAAATATATTTCTCCAGCTTTCTAGCATTTCTTATATCTCTTTCCCTCATTTTCATGAGAGAAGTTCATGTTGAATGAACTATCAAGAGATATATAAAACCTGTCAACATGTGTATTGTAGTAATGTTTTCTTTTGGTTTTGAGCAAAGTGGTTTTCTGCAAAGTGAAAAACATATATCCCATAAGTGACTTCGAGACAAAACTGCTAAAAGTAAGATGAATTTTCCTATGAGCAAGAATGCTGAGAATATGGCCTTTGACCAAATAAGAGGAAATTAAATCAGGTTCCAATATGTGGAACATCCACTCCCTCTACAGAAAGAGTAACACAGTAGTTCTTCATCAGAATTATGGGCATATTTGATAATTTTGCCTCTTTCTGACATTCATATTATGTGAGAATTTCTGGAGAATGAAACTTAATATTTTGAATATTAAAAAAAAAACTCAGACGATTTTTCTGTTCATCCCTATTTAAGAACCACTGTTTATTTAAAGTTCAAAAAGGAAGTTTAAGATGATCATAAAAAACTATATAGACAGAAAAACAAGAGATGATAATTTGTTATTACTTGGTAACAGACAAACCTGCAACTGCAATCTACTGTTCATAAATAGGGAACTGAGCTGCGGACAAAAGTTATAGTTATAAATATTTTGCTATCACATCAATTAAATATGAATAGTTTTGAGGAATATAAACTTAGTGTTTAATAATAAAAGTTATAAGAAATATTAATTTTTATTTGATGATATTTAGAAAGCCACGTATGTGATTCCTACAAATGTTTATTGGACTTTTCCTGAAAAACTAAGGAGGAAAAGGATTTGCCTTATAAATGCAGAAGATTCAATAGGCACAGGAGATGTCTCTCTGGAGTGGAGGAGTGAGTGAGTGAGGGAAAGTAGAGAGAGGAGAAAAACAACATACCTGCTGTCAATTTAATTATGATATATGTTTTTCAAAACAATAGTAGAATCTCTATAATGATGTAAAGAGTAAATGTGACAGATATTTGACTGAACTATACCCAGCGAAGAATTTCTAGACTCTTCTAAGATTCACTGCATGAAGTAGAGTTCTGGGAAATTAGGGTGCTGAACACAGTAGAAAGCACTACTTAAGGTCTTCTTATGGAAGCATGAGGCATGAATAATTATCAAGATAACTCTTGAGACCTTATTATATATGCACTTCATGCGTGGTTGGTGGTTTACGTAGTGTTTATCATTAATCAAACCTTCTGATAGAAACATGTGAAAAATGAATTTGTCTGATTGTTTTGTCAGATATTTCTCCAGTGATGGGAAATATAAACAAGGCAGAAAACAAATTACCCAATGAGGGAAAGGGGCTTTTGAAAATATGAGCAGATTATGAAATTATACATAAAATAGTAATCCTGTTAAGTAGAACTATTATTCTCATTTCCTTTGACTATAACCCCCACATCCTATACCTGAAGTGTGAGTTCGGATTTATGTGTATAGGTCAGTATACCTGCTTCCCAAGCCATTTTGCCATTTCATGCTTTGCCGTATGCTGCTGTATTGTCAAAAGAGAATTAGTGACTTCTATAAGGCTTCTCTTCCAAATACCATGCCAGATTCATTGTAAGTTGTCTGTCTACATAGATACATGCTCTTGAAGTATGTGTTTTAATGGTTCAACAGGTTTGTGCTACTCACAGCTATTGCTATATTTTACATATGGTAAGTCTAGGTATGATAGATTTCATTTTGCATTTGAGCTTGTATTATTGATATTACCTAATAAAGCTCTGTGTTAAGTAGGAATCTGATGCACGTTCTGGCTTAAGTGGAAAATATATTTGTCCTGGCAAGAGATGATGAAAAGGATTCTCACATTAGAAAAGCTATACACAATTTCTAATCTTGGTAAATACTTTTATGCACATAAGAAATTATCTGGCTGGGTGCCGTGGCTCATGTCTGTAATCCTAGCACTCTGGGAGGCCGAGACAGGTGGATTGCTCAAGGTCAGGAGTTCGAAACCAGCCTGAGCAAGAGCGAGACCCCAACTCTACTAAAAATAGAAAGAAATTAATTAGCCAACTAAAAATATAAAAAAAATTAGCTGGGTATGGTGGTGCATGCCTATAGTCCCAGCTACTCGGGAGGCTGAGGCAGGAGGATTGCCTGAGCCCAGGAGTTCAAGGTTGCTGTGAGCTAGGATGACGCCACGGCACTCTAGCCCAGAAGATAGAGTGAGTCTCTGTCTCGAAAAGAAAAAAAAATTATCTACTTAAATTTTTATTTGATGACTTAAAAATATTACAGTAAACATTCAATGACACATTTATTATTCTCTTGATTTTCAGGAGAAATGCAAATGGTAACTTAATGAGGTTTCTACCATTTAGCAGCAAGAGGATGGCAATTAATACAATGACAAAGTCATAAAGTCTAGTAAAAAATTATGCAAATGCAATGTGACTTATTGATAATTTTTTTTTAATTTAAAAAGCAGTTTTTCTTTGAGTTTCTAGTGAATATTGGCTGTCTTTGACCACTTGTCATCTACTCTCATTTTAGCATCATGTTGATAATTTGCTTCTCTTTTGAGAATTTATGCCACTGTCATTAAGACCACATGCCATACCCAACCACCATCTGGGGAGGAAGGTGGTTAGCTTCAGAAAACAGCCATTTGATTGGTTCAGGACATACGACCCAGTTATAAGGCATTTGAAAATGTTTCAGAAAGGACTACCAGGAAAGAACAAACATGTAGGCTGTCACTTCCAGAAGTTGTTGGAAGACATCTCACAAGGTGATCCAGCCAGCATTCTGGTAAGGCAAGCACCATGAAAGTCAGAGAGAAGAGCACAGGAAAGGGTGGGGTGAAAGAGGGAAAGAGGAGGGAAGAGGAGAGTGAAAAGGAGACATTTTGAGCTTTGCATCTACTCTGCATCAAATCTTATTTAAAGTAATTCCTACAACTAGACTTTTCAATTGCATAAGCCGACATTATTGCCTCAGCCAGTTTGAGAAAGTCTTCTGTTATTTATATCCAAAAGATTTCTTACTTATGGACTGTTGACTCTTCTAATAGTAAATTTGGTCTTGTCTTTGTTAAGTTTTGTTTTTGTAGTTGTAGGAAGAGGTAGAATAGACGTGCTTTTCAAAAATATTCCACATATAGCAAAAGTTTCAAAACCACTCATGTACAATAGAGTCTACACCCACCTGAGCCATTGCCAAGTAGGACTTCAATTCTCTCAAGCCCAGAATTATGGTCTGAAAGCCTAGCATCAGGTAAGCTCATTAATTTTTATGGCTTTTTCGTTTTACCCTAGTCTCACATAACCACTGGCTTAGGTGATTGCTTTTAGGCAGAGAAAACTGATTTGCAATCCATGATCCCAGCAGGGAAAGAGAAAGTTCACTCTCTGGTTAGTTAAGTTCTTAGAGAACAAGACAGGCATTTTTATTAAATCATGGGAGAGCCTGAGTAGGATATTCTAGCATTCCCTCCAAGCCTCTGCCCTAAAGCTGAGCTGACAGGATAAAATACATTTTATTAGTTGAATTAGTGCATTGCTTACATAGTGATCTAATGCCCATGCATATTTGCTATAAAGCTTTCTTACTACCAGAGAGGGATTTTAATGAGACAAACCGTAATCTCTTTCCATTTATTAATTCTTTCCCTTAGGTTTGCCTTATAAAAAATGTGTGGATAATTAAAACCTGAGGAGAAATAACATTCCTTCCTAAAGTGTTGCACTAAGAAAAATATTGACTTCTTTCTCCTGCCCTTAAGAAAATAGAGAAGAAATATATGATACTGATGAATACTGGTAAATGTGTTGGTCTATTTGGGTTCCAATCTGAGTGGCTGATGTTAGGGAGAGGTATCAGAGGTTGGCAGAAGAACCGTGCCTTAGGGATGAATGCAGAAGTTCCCTGGTTATTGTTGAAGAAGTGAGATCTTGGCAGGTTAATACACTGGTCAAAAGCATATGATTTGGGATTAAGTGTTTCAGATTTCCACCCACCCCTGATGTATGATGTAAGCCTCCATTTTTTCATTTGAGATGGAAATGATAGGGCCTCTTTTATAGACTAGTTAGGATTATTACATGAGATGGTGCTGTGAGCATACTATCTGACACGGAGTACACACTGCGTAAATGCTGGCTGTTATTAGTATTATTCCTACCTGTTACTTGGTACCTATCCTCATATGAACTACTTCTCTTTTATTATAATTTGTCTTCCTTTTCCTGATATGTATTGTATATTTAAATGTAATCACAGAATCAAAGTGCTTGAATATGTGGCTAGGTGTTGTTTAAATGCCTAACCCTTCACAATGGGAAAACCTGGAAAAATATTTGAGGATCTGATCTGGAATGAGAATATTGTTCGTAAAGAAAAGAGATTCGTTATGCACAAGATCATCTTCTCTGACTCTTGTTTATGCAGGGCCGTGAGCAGCATCACTCACAGGTGGCTACATGTTAACAATCTTGGTGGAAGGGATAGAGCACTGGACTGGTAATTAGACAATTTAGGAAAAGGTCACACACACACATACACACACACTAAGGCATGCAAACATAGTAATACGACTATTAATCTCTAATAGTTTCTGCATATAGAAAGCTACTCTTTTATAGTACTATTTATGCAGCTCAAAAAGTAAAAAATTTTAAAAATTTAGGTACAAGTGTTATGTAAGAATTATGAAAAACAGGCAATATCTAATAACTCAAGCCTTATCTTATCTCCTTAATAATATCAGAATAAGAAAAAGGGAAAAAAGTAGTAATAAATACAAAACTAGAAGTAATTTTTTGAGAGATGATAATGATTTTGATGTGTGTCTCCCTTTAGTGTAGAGTCAAACTGTAATTGACTTTGGGATCTTATGTATTAGAATACCAAATATTTTTCAAGTGTTACTGCTTTGGTGCTAAATATTTAGCTCAACAATGATTTTTTTTTGAAATTATAAACCTTAATTTTTAAGGTTTACAAACTGGTGTTATTTTAAATACTTCTACAAAAGCGATAATGTATTTTGAATTTTGTGCTTCTATGCTTTCTTTACAAGATACAGCAGCCTGAGAAATGAAAATACTTCCTTGAGATGCATTGATGATAAAGAAACAAACAACAACAAAAAAAAACCCACACACCCTACCAAAACTGACCTGTTGATAAGACAGTCAAAGAACCCAAAAAACTGGCAATTCAAACAATATGTAATAATCCACATTTAAGTAGGAAATAGAGGCACATGATATGCTGCCCATTTCTACTCCTTGGGAACATGTGGAAGAGAAGTTGGAGAAAAGACATAAAGAACAGAGTAAAAAATGACTCTGCAGAAAAAAATATTTTTAAACCTCCAAGATAATAAAAAAAATTAAATTATATATATTAAAATAGACCTAAAAGCAAGCACACATCAAACTTAAATGACTTAAATGAATCAATAATTTCAGTAAATATTTAGATAAATACTTTCAGTTCTTCTTTCAACAGAAGTAATATGTTTAAAATGAAGGCAGAAAGCTAAAATACTAGAACCTTTAGAGATTTATGTGTCTTGATATTCAGTCTTTATCATTCTGTCTAATATCTTTTTAAATTGGAAAGGAAAAGGCTTAGAAACAAAGATAAGAGAGAGGGAATGGGAAGGGATGTCATCTCGGCACACTTCTAAGTAGCAAAACACGAACAATTTCACTATTATTATATCAAGTTTATCCCTTTTATATTATTTCCCCTTTACCACTCTACTCATATCCTTTTATATATAGTTCCAGAGAGGAAAGGCAGTACCATTCTGCCTAGAAGTAATTGCTCCTGTCCCCCTACTCAACCCCTCACGCCAGGACATATAGGAAACTGTATCATAGTGGCAGTTCTCAACCTCTAAGAGGCATAAAAACTGACATTTAAATGGCCTTTGACATTTTTTTATTCAATTAGCTTGTTTTAATCAGTGTCTTTCTGACTTCATGGTATGCTTTAAGCATTCCAGCTAAAAGGTTGGAAACTGCCAGAGACAGATGGGGTTAGGGCTAAAAAATTAGTTTTTATATATGTCAAAATATATAAAATATATAAATATATTTATTATATATATATTTATATATAACATATATATGTTAAATTAGTTTTTTCCAGCCCTAAGTTTTGGTGCTGACTGGTTAATAGTTCAAGACATCAAACAAGAAACCCTATTAGCCAACCCTGCTTCTGCTCCCACTAATCATCCAAGGGTTGTGATTGAAGGGCTCCCAAATGTTTTCTGCAAGTAAAATGAAACCCTAAGTATATTTCCTCTGTTCTTGGTGTTAAATCCACTCTTTTATCTCTTACCCAAGCAAATATATTACCTTACATGTAAATGAATGAGAATAGAGTTATAGAGAAGATATTAAATACACACTGATTTATAAAAATGATAAAGTGTTCTTTATATTCAATATTCTGTTGCAGAATATTTAAACTACTCTAGCTATTTTGGGAAAAAGAGATTTATATATTTTGATGGACTGAATTATGGTCTCCGACCTTCACTCTGTGCTTCATATGGGATTATGCAGTTTTACCATGTGCCATGATATTTACTGTAGTTATTCTCCAGTCCTTGATTTGGGCCTACCATATGTCTTTCATTGAGCAATGGGATTTTATCAGATATGACACAAGCACTGGATTGAATTATGCTTGTGTGGTTAGGCTTGGTCTTTCTCCCATCTGCCATTGCTGTGCCTGGCACTCCCAAGAGGATTATGACTCAGATTTAGAGAGCCCAGCCAATTCAGCAGACCGCTAGCTGACCCACAGACATATGAAAGATAAATGCTTATTTTTCAATGCTGTTGAGGTTTGGGGTTGTTATGCAGCATTATTTTAGCAACAGTTGGTTGAAAGCTAAAGAAAATTAGGTACTTACATAATTATTTGAAGGGCCAAAGGAGCTGGCTTTAGACCAAACCTCTAGAAATGACTAGACCAAACTGGTTTGTCCACAAGGAAACTGCCTCTTCTCAGTTGCTATAGGAACCACTGATTTAAATAACATACCACCTTAGCCATGATATACAGCTCAGGAAACCTTAGCCACAATTATTAGATCCAAGAATATATTACTTTAGGTGATCCAGGATCAGAAGCGACATCCAAGAATGATGGCAACTGAACTATTACTGCTAAATCTAAACCAGCACAATGAACGTCATTGTAATATCTTCTCTTTACCCACTTAATTGAGTTCTAAGGTCAAATGTCAAATGAATATAATGATTGGAAGATCTTGAATATCACTGAGAATTCATCTAAAAAGGAGTTTAGAAAATATAGCTTGTTCAGCCTCTGTAATTACAACAAAGTATACTAGGAGAAAGGTTGTATTGATGTTGAAGTGGTCAATCTAAATATTAGCTATATTTAGTACATTAAATATTACTAGAAACAAAGATGTGGTTATATATATCACCTGCTTTTGACATACCCATATGTCTAGACACCATGGTGGAAATTTCTACCCCAATATGACAAAACATGGAAAAAAGTGGAGCTTCTACATAGCAATAGTTTTAATGATCTGTGAAGATCCTGCATGATGTGATATAAATGATTTAGAAATAAGATCTAGCCATAGGGAAAGACACTAGCAGACACAAAATAGAAGGAGTCAGGATTCTAGGCTGCTTCAGATACAATGTCTTCCATGGATTGTCAGGTGGGATGTAATCCAGAAACCAGAATCTAGGAAAAAAGCCAATTCAGCTGACTAGTGACTGTTAGAACAAGAAGAGAAGAAAGAACAGAGCCTAATGCTGATATATAGACTAAATTCACTTGAATTGTTATTTATAATGTGTGTGGAAACAGTCTGCCAATGGAATACCTATTCGTGATTGGAGAAAAAGCAACAATATACTATTAAGCCTCACTTTATTGGACTCAAAGTCTAAAAAAATTGTTAGCAAATAGGTGAAAATTCATTCCCTCATTAGGGCAAGACAGGAGAGACCTGGTCAAATTTTCCACTATTCCATATAAAAATATAGGAATATAGACTCCTTGATATGAGAAAAAGAATATCCAAATGTCACAAGAGTATTAATTAGCCTTATTTTTATTCATTTTTGACTCCTCCCAATTCTTTCATCCAGCAACAACAGGCAGCAAACCTAAAACAAAAGAAAAATGAAAAAAGAAAAAGTAGCTGTAAGGAACGAATGCAGATTTTATAGTTTTATATACATGTAGAAGTGGTGAATAACATTCAAAGAGTTCACCATAGGCATCAAAAACTACTTTGATTGATGTTTTATATTCTTTTTGTTTGTTTGTTTTGTTTTAAGATACAAAGACTTGCTTACTCTATCACCCAGGCTGGAGTACAATGGTGCAGTCATAGCTCACTGCAGTCTCAAACTCCTAAGCTCAATTGTTCCTCCTGCCTCAGCCCCCTGAGTAGCTGGGACTACAGGTGAGCACCATCACACCCAGCAAATTTTCCTATTTTTTATAGAGACAGCATCTTGCTTCTGCTAAGGCTGGTCTAGAATTCCTGGCCTCAAGTGACCTTCCTGCCTCAGTCTCCCAAAGTGCTAGGATTACAGGTATGCGCCACCATGCCATTCTTACATACAATGGTCAGTAGGTATGGGCATGAGAAGGGACACAGAAAAGGCTAAGGAAAACAATGTTTATTATACCCACAGGTCCTAGAGGCAGGAGGCAGGGCACACATACCACCGCATAGCAGCGGGGGGTAGGGAGAAGATTAGACTTCATTGAAGATTTTGGAGAAAAAGTCTAGGCAGGGCAGGGTAAACAGTACAGGATGACTAGTTTAATTAATTTTGGTAGGCTCTAACCTATAGCAGTTTTCTCTGGTTGTCTGGAACCTGGCTCTGGGATGATTAAGGCAGAGGACTATTGCCTCCTGGGTTATATGGGCCAGATAGGAGACATGGCTTTGGATTTACTAGTTGGTATATCAAAGACATGCTCCCACTGGGCCCTGGGTCATCTCTAAGCATTGTCTAGCCCAGAAAGAGACAATATCTCCCCAGCCAGAAAGGTTTGTTAAGACATCAACATATCATAATATACATAAAATTAAAAATACTTATAATTCCTTTAGCTCATTTAACATAGTAATCTAGTAATCTCAGTAGCACCCAAACTCAGGTAGAGTCTAAGCCTGTCTGCTGGATTTACAGATTCTGACTCTTGGATGGGTAAATAGTGATTTACACTATTGACTTGTCCTAATACAATTTTGTAGGAGACTCAAAGAATCACAATGTTCATATCACAATGTCCCACTGTCATAAATATATAGGGACACCATTATTACAAAATATAAAACATATTTAAATCAATTGTAGTTTGGTTCAGGGTAATTTTACAATGTTCAGGAAAATATACTATGTTAACCCATAACCTCAGTCTAATTATGAGATAAACATCACAAATCCCAATCATATGTTTGGGTACAAATACTTGATCTGTAATCCTTGAAACTCTCAAGCTCTTCCAAAAGAAGAAAAGTCTGAGATACTATCACACCCCACAGGAGAAGACTCAAAGTAATGTGGTATCCTTTAGTTTTATGCTTGAATAGAAAAAGGATTTTAGATAGTAAAGCTAAGGAAATTCAAATAAAGTTTGGGCTTTAGTGAATAAGAAAGTAGTAACATGGGTTCGTTAATTGTGACAAATATACCACACTAAAGTAAAATAGTAATGAAAGGCAAAATTCAGCATAGTGTATATGAGAATTCTGTTCAACCTTCATAAATTTTTTTATCAATCTAAAATATTATAAAATAAAAAAATATTGAAAATTAATTAAAAAATAATTCTATCAATAAATCATGCAGCAAAATACAAAAACCTTTCAGTAGAAAGTTCCTTTCCTATATAAAAATGTGACATACACTAGGAAAGAGCTTGGAAGTCAGATGGTCCAAAGATAATATTCAGGATCCCATGCTACACTCATCTTTGACAGGGAAAAATCGCAATTATTCTTTGTCCTGGAGGCAAGAACAACATATTTAGCATAAGTTCGAGCAACAAAATGGTTTCACAGAGCCACTATCACCCTTATTCTGTTGAACAAAAAAAAAGAGAAGGATCTGTGAAGTTTCCAGGTGAGGACCAACAGATGAAGACTTAGAAGGGCTATGAAAAAAAGTGTGGAAATCTGAACTTAATTATATCTTAATTCCTTAATTTTTACCGAGGAATTTCAATATTGTTAATCTTTTCTTCTGAGACATGATATTGCTTATAAGTAGAAAGAAATTAAATATTTAAATGTGCCTTTTAGGTGTTCTGATTATAATGAAAGTATGAACCTTTCTTTGTAGTGAATAAGAGAAGGAACAGCATGAATGGTCAGATTGAGGGATTTGTTTCCTTGCTTATTTTGACATTTGAAAAAATAACCAATAAGATTAAGATCAGGCTTTTTCAAGTGTGTCCATGAATAAGGAAAGAGCTTAGATACATAACATGGCATAACATGGCAGATCTCTGATTATTAACTAAGGTTAAAATTTTTACATAAGAATTACTGGGTCTATGTTATTCCTTTCATAAATTCATTCATATGCATTTTGAAAGTGTATCTTTCCCTGAAGGCTTGTAACAATATAGTCTTCCAAACAGAAGATGCCAATGCCCATTGCTATCTATCATTCCAACACAGATGATTATTTTAAAATATTAGCTAAATTAGCAGGCAAAAATAGAATGTCATTTTTAAAATTGGCATTAATTAAATTTACTGTTGAAAATAAATTTTTATCTTTATCAGTGATTTTGGTTATTTGCCTTCTTTCTTTCCTTAGATCTTCCTTTCCATCTTTCCTCTCCCTTAAAAAAATTGAATTGTCTTTTTATATTGTTTCTACCTTAACTCATACCTTTTTGCTGAAGAAATTCACCAGATATAAGAGATTAATATTGAAACTATACTAGGAACTCCTACAAGTCAATGGCAAAAACAAAAATAAACAAACAAAAACCCACCAATAACCTGATTAAAAAATAAGCAAAGAATTTAAAGATTTTTTCTTTAAAAAAGATATAAGAATGGACAATAGGTATATGAAAAGATGCACGATATTACTAATCATTGGAGAAGCGCAAGTCAAAACCACAATGAGATATTTCCTCACACCTGTTGGGATGACTATTATCAGAAAAAGAAAAGATAAGTGTTGGCAATGATGTGGAGAAATTGGAACTCTTGTAAACTATTTTTGGGATTGTTAAATGATGCAGCCTCTATGAAAAATAATATAGAAGTTCCTCAAAAAAATTAAAAATAAGCTACCATGTGATCAAGCAATCCCACTTCTGGATATTTATCCAAAAGAACTGAAATCAGTATCTTGAGGACATATATGTTCATTGCAGCATTATTCACAATAGCCAAGATGTGGAAACAACATTTCCACAACATTTCCACAATTTATTGGAAACAATAAATTTCCAAGAACACATGAATGGATTTTAAAAAAATGGTATTTATATACAATGAAATATTATTTAGCCTTGAAAAAGAAGACAATCCTGCCATATGTGATAAGATAGATGAATCCGGAAGACATTAAGCCAAGTAAAATAAGCCAGTCACAGAAGGACCCATACTGCATGATTCCACTTGCACTAGGTATATAAAAGAGTCAGACTCAAAAAACAGAGAATAGAATGGTGGTTGCCATGGATGGGGCCAGAAAAATGAGAACTGGTGTAAAGTCTCAGTTATGCAAGATGAATAAGTTTTAAACAACTGATGTACAGCATTGTGCCTAGAATTAACAATATAGTATTGAGCACTGGAACATTTAATAGGTTAGATCTTGTGTTAACTGTTCTTATCACAATAAAAAATAGTTAAATGTTTTAAAAGTTTACCATAAAAATATGGTAAAATAAAATCTCTTTTACTATTGAAGATGATTTTCAAATGTGTGACAAACATGTTTTTAATGTATCATTTGTTTTTAATTATTATTCTGATGTATGATGTTTATATTTTTGAATTGTTCTAATCCCACCTTTCTTTTGTTTGCTGTTTTCTTATTAATTTACAGTAGTTTTACCTTATATTTGCTTCTCATATTTTACCTTGATATTTTTAACTCCTTACTTTATCTGGAATGTATGTTGCTCTATGCTCTGGCATAAAATTTTAAGTTTTTATATATCTAAACAATTAACTACTTGTATTTAGTCTTTTTGTTTTTTTCTTGTATCAGCAATGTAGATTTCTATACATATATACAAACACATGCTATAGCTCTAAAACATTTTACTATTCAGTAGAGCAAATCTGTCTCACAATTCATTTTAACATTTTCATAGATGTGTATGTTTTTCCTAAAAATTAACTCTATACCCTGCCTGAGGAATCACATGGATATTTTTATTGGAATAACATTGAAATATTACCTTATTGGAAGGCAAATATCTATGCAATCCACCCAAGAGTATGATATCTCTCTCTTTTGTTCGTGTGTTATTTCTAGACAGAAAAATATATACTTAAGAATAATCTATCACTAATAATTATCTCAATATCTGTGTGTAGTAGTACTTAAGAAGAAAATTAGAAACCCACAGCCTATCCTACTCTGAGTACAATTATACAGCAATTGTAATGGGCACATTTAGAAACTCCCTTTACTTAAGATTGTACTAGAAAAGATACTTTTCTACAAAAAGATACAAAAAATAGTAATTCTTCATGTTGATGCTTTCCACTGAGCATGCCGTTTGTCCACCTGTTTTCATCTACTCTCTACCACTTTAGCCTATGCCTAAATCAGACCTCTGTATACAGTTAAAAAAATCCATATGAATAGCAGTTTAATTTTTATAATATTCCTTCATGTTAACTGTTTTATTCAATCTCAACATTAGACCAAGGATGTGGGGGAAATTCCATAAATACCAATTCAGATAAGAAAATCGAGGTTCAGCAAGGTAAAGTAAAAGGAATTAGATCACACTCCCAATAAGGAACTGAGCCAGGATTGGATACCAGATATGCAGAAGGCTGTTGCCATTGCATCACCAAAAAGCAGCTCTCATTTAATATAAGACAACGGATATTTTTAAATTACTTTTGTTTTACCTTACTCTTAATTAATCATACAAAGAGTTTTGATATACCAAGATTTGCCACTGTTATACACATGTTTCAATAGTTGTCTTTAGACACTTGTGTCATGCTCAGATTTTATTGTAATATTTATTTAAGGCTGTATGTACATTAGGTGGCCTCAGTGACAGACTAGATCTAATATAGCCTAAAAATAAACTCTTTCTATAATCATATGTTCAACTTTTTCAAAACCAAAGTTAATGATAAAAAAATAAAAGATTTCCTGGCTTTGTAATTTAATTTGGAGATCAAATATTTCTTAAACATTTTTTGATCTACAGTCTTATGACAATTAAATTAGAAAATTAAAGAAAACAGAAGTTTTTCTAAAATGCTTTAAAGTATCACTGAGTTAGATAATGGTAGGGCTAGGAATTGAACATAAGCCTGTTTGAACCAGAGCCTGTACTCTCACCTATGTCCTTCCCTGTGTACAACAATAAAATACAAAGACAGAAATAAATGCAAATTAAGCTAAATCAAAAACAATTCCAGAATAAAACAACAGAAATATAGGACTTCAGCTTTGTATCAAAGATAAAGGTTTCAGAGAGATGAGAAATTAATTAAGGCTGTAACACTCCCAAATTCTTAAATTCAAACTTCCTTCTGTCTGACCACAACCAGCTATTCTTTCAGCTTTCTCGCCTATTCACTCAAACCGAAATGATTCTCTGACCACATCAGAGTTTCTTTTAATTTCTGTTTCTGTGTCTCATATTTTTTTCAGAACACACCATCCAAGGTATTCACTAGGGGAAGCCTCAGGCTTCCAACATTGTTTAGAAGCATGTGTAGAAACTCTTTAAAACATTCTTCATTAATAAATGCTAAACATGATTGGTTTTTATTACATTAATGTATATACCTTCTTGAACATGAAATAATCTCTTTTCCAACTTTAATTTTCCTGTAGAACTATGTGCATGGCATAGCCATACCTTGGAGATATGACAGGTCTGGTTCCAGACCACTGCTAAAGTGAATTTCTCAATAATGTGAGTCACATAATTTTTTTGTTGTTTCACAGTGCATATAAAAGTTATGTGTATACTATACTGTAGTCTATTAAGTCTATAATAGCATTATGTATTAATATAAAAAACAATGTATATACTTTAATTAAATAATACATTATTGCTAAAAATTATAACAATCATCTGAGCCTTCAGCAAGTCATAATTTTTTTTCCTGGTGGAGGGTCTTGCCTTGATATTGATGGCTGCTGACTTGATCAGTGTGGTGGTGGCTGAAGGTTGGGGTGGCTGTGGCAATTTCTTAAAATAATACAGCTATGAAGTTTGCTGCATGAATGTATTACTCCCCTCAGGAAGGATTTTTCTGTAGCATGCAAGACTGTTTGATAGCAGTTTATCCTCAGTAGAACTTCTTTCAAAATTGGAGTCAATCCTCTTAAACTCTGTCACTGCTTTATCAATTAAGTTTATGTAATATTCTAAACACTTTGTTGCCATTTCAACAATGTTCACAGCATCTTTCCCAGGAGTGGAGTCCATCTCAAGAAACCACATTCTTTGGTCATCTATAAGAAGCAACTCATTATCCATTTAAGTTTTATCATAAGATTGCAGCAATTCCATCACATCTCAGGCTCCCTTTCTAATTATAGATCTTTTGTTATTTCCACTACATCAGTAGTTACTTCCTCTACTGAAGTCTTGAACCCCTCAAAGTCAGCCATGAAGGCTAGACTTGTTCCAAATTCCTGTGAATGTCGATAGTTTGACCTCCTTCCATGAATCATAAATGTGCTTAATGCCATCTAGAAGGTTGAATACTTTCCAGAAGGTTTTCAATTTATTTTGCCCAGATCTCCCAGAGGAATCATTATCTATGGCAGCTATAACTTCATAAAATGTATTTCTTAAAATATAAGACTTGGAAGTAAAACTTACTCCTTGATCCATGGGTTGCAGAATGGATGTTGGGTTAGCAGGCATGAAAACAACAATAATCTCCTTGTACATTTTTGTCAGAGCTCTTGACTGACCAGCAGCACTGTCAGTAAGCAGTAATATTTTGAGAGATATTTTGTTTTCTGAGCATCAGTTCTCAACAATGGGCTTAAAATATTCCATAAACAATATTATAAATGGATGTGCTGTCATCTAGGCTTTGTTGATGCATTTACAGCACAAAGGCAGAGCAGATTTAGCATATTTCTTAATGGTCATAAGATTTTTGGAATGGTAAAGGAGCATTGGCTTTAGCTTAGTCTACAATTGCATTAGCCCAAAACAAGAGAGTCAGCCTGTCCTTTGGAGTTTTAAAGCCAGGCAGGAAGCTAGAGCTTCTCTCTAGCTATGAAAGCCCTAAACAGACTTTCTTTTGAGAGAAGACTGTTCCATCTTACATTAGAAATCTGTTGTTTAGTGTAGCCTCCTTCAACAATTATCTTGATGGATTATTTATTTATATACAACTTATTGCAGCTTTTATATTAGCACTTGCTGCGTCGCCTTCTATTTTTATGCTATGGAGATGGCTACTTTTCTTAAACCTCATGAGCCAACCTCGGTTAGCTTCAAACTTTTCTTCTGCAGCTTTCTTACCTTCCTCAGGGTTCATAGAATTGAAGAGAATTAGGGCCTTTCTCTGGATTAGGCTTTGGTTTAAGGGAATGTTGTGGTTGGCTTGACCTTCTATCCAGACCACTCAAACTTCCTCCATGTAAGCAGCAAGGCTGCCTCTTTTTCTTATCATTCATGTGTTCATTAAAGTAGCATGTTTAATTTCCTTCAAGAACTTTTCCTTTGCATTTACAACTCGGCTAACTGATGCAAGAGGCCTAACGTTTGGCCTATCTCAGCTTTTGACATGCCTTCCTCACTAAACTTAATCACTTCTAACTTTTGATTTAAAGTGAGAGGTGTGTGAGTCTTCCTTTTATTTGAACACTTAGAAGCTGTCGTAAGGTTATTAATTGGCCTAATTCATTATTGTTGTTTCTCACGGAATAGGGAGGCCTGAGGAAAGGGGAGAGATGGGAGAATGGCCATTTGGTGGAACAGTCAGAATACATATATTTATCGATTAATGGGAATAGTTTATGGTGCCACAAACAATGACAATAGTGACAGCAAAGATCATACATCACAGATCACCATAAAAAATATAATAATGAAAAAGTTTGAAAATTTGCAAGAATTACTAAAATGTGACAGACAGTGAGCACATGCTGTTGTGAAATTGGTACTGATTAACTTGCTTGATATAGGGTTGCCACAAACTTTCCTTTTGTAAAGAATGCAATATCTGTGTAGTACAATAAAGCCAAGCACAATAAAACAAGGTATGCCTATATTTCAATAGCTCCTTTATTATAACGGTTTTCATTTTAATCCATCTGTACATACTCTAGTTTTTCACTATCATTCTTACTGTATAACACATGAACTATCAGCGTACAGTATATAAATATTATATTAATATTTTTGAATTGAAATTGATAAGCCATTAACTATATTATTAATGCATTTGCATAGTTTTTCCCCCTTGGGCCTTGGTACATATAACAGAAAGCTTTAGTTTTTGTTCATGATGTACATTTTCCTACTAGTCTAAGAAATACTCTCATTCCAAAAATATTAGAATTTCTCCCAAATATTTTAAGTCAACAAATAGTGAGACAGATAAAGTGTATTTCATATTCACATATCAGAATGAATAATAAAACATTTTGCATTTTTCTTCAACTTCCATAAAACAAAATGATAGTACTTTAGATAAAAAACAGATTTCTGGAGCAAATAAGGAAAAAGTTATCATGTAATTAATTCTATCATACTTTATGTAATTTTTTAACAATATGTTACTATCTCAAAAGTAATGTACAGGATTGAAATAGGAACACAATCCTATAACTTTTATAGTTATTTTTTTACAGTCCTTTTACATTTAAGGGAACCAAGATCATTTATAGATAGATCATTTATAACAATATTTAAATCAAAAAGTAATATTTTGCTGGCCTCACACAAACTTCTCTTACCTCAAAACTTTCTGAATGATGATTTACAAAAAGAATTTAATGTAGCACTTTTGTGGGGGTTACTTCCAGGGGCAACAGGTGTTTAGTTTGATTAAATTATCACCTAAAGATGTATATGTAACCAAAATGTTTGTGCCCCCATAATATTCTGAAGTTAAAAAAAAGAAAAAGAAAACAAAAAGAATATAGGTCTTATTCTCATCTTCATGTTCTCTATTTCTTGCTTGCTAAATATTTGGGCTGTTGTTTTTTATTCTTAGAAACATCTATAACTCTGGCAGTTTCCAATGCTCTAGTTTGAGGGATTAGCGCAAAGAAAAATAATGTTCCTTCTTTAAGGTGAGTTCTAGGGAAAGAATAGGGAGAAATGGCTTGGGGCAATTGTATTCAACCATACCAAGTTAAAAGTTCTCAGGGAATTCAATATAAAGGTCTAGTTTGGAGTTAAGAAAGTATGTTCATGTATAATAGTGGGTACTCGCTAATCACCCTTTTAATTAGTATTGTGATTATTTACTTTTCCATTTTATTAAGTAATAATTATCAAAAAAGATAACATCGTGAGACTTATGCAGATATAAAATGAACATGTGTTAAAGATTTTATTTAACTTATTGTAAATGAGGAAACCAATAATGTGTTATAACCAATTCAAAGGACAACCTAGACAAAAATCATATTTTTAGATCAGGTATGTTAATATTAATATACAAATTAAGGCAAAACTGGATTCTTTTACATTGAAGAAGGAAAGTCAATTGAATCTCTCCTGGAAATAATTAATTGGCATGTATATATAATTATTTTATTTTTTATCAGTTATCTATAACTTGCAAAATAGTAAAGTAGCTCAAAAACAATGCAATGGCAGAATCAAATAATCTATAATAATGACAAATAATGCATAATTTACCATTGATGGTAGCATCTAGTATTTTTTTTTTTTGCTTATGCCAAGTTTTCTTACAACTTGCTTATATCCCTCAGCACAAAATTTTAAGTATTTTGCACTATGACTTTCATAAAAGGACTCCCTAAGTCAACTCCTATTTCAAGCACTTTTGTTTTCTTATTTCCCATACCAAAAGCCCAGATGTGTAGTCTATACCCATTTCAAACATTAGTTTACATAAAGTAATATCTTAACTCTAGAGAATTATCTCAGTTTGGCAATCATAATTAACTTGTTTCTCAATCCTATTTTTTTCTGAGCTCTTTGTTGACTTCTGTTGAATTCTGCTATATTTGTAGTGCTTGCCTCAGGTTTCTGTAACATCGTAGAGGATTCGCTCCCTGACTAATTCATCTTTGCCTCTTTTGTCTATAATCTCTAAATGTCAATGTTCCTCAAGTGTCTACTTACAGCTGTTAAATTATTATTATTAATTTAGCCTAAACTGTGATTTCAACAAATGCTGTGACTTTAAATTTAACCATTAACCATTATTAATAGCTCCTATACATTTGTCCAAATCTCTCTATGTGACAAGTGAATCATTTTGAATTTTTTTTTTTTTTTTTTTGAGACAGAGTTTCACTTTATTGCCCAGGCTAGAGTGAGTGCCGTGGCGTCAGCCTAGCTCACAGCAACCTCAAACTCCTGGGCTCAAGCAATCCTGCTGCCTCAGCCTCCCAAGTAGCTGGGACTACAGGCATGTGCCACCATGCCCGGCTAATTTTTTCTATATATATTTTAGTTGGCCAATTAATTTCTTTGTGTTTATAGTAGAGATGGGGTCTCGCTCTTGCTCAGGCTGGTCTCGAACTCCTGAGCTCAAACGATCCGCCCACCTCGGCCTCCCAAAGAGCTAGGATTACAGGCTTGAGCCACCGCGCCCGGCCTATTTTGAATTTTTATGGTAGAATATCTTTGAAAGGAGATCCATTACAATATGCAAGCACAGATAGCTATTCATTCTAGAGTTCAATTATGAATTTACTTCCATCAAATTCCATGTAAAAGCACAGTGAAATAACTGTGTTAGAGAGGCAGTAACAGTGAATATGTTAATGTTCCATTTATAAATGGTTTTATGGTTTATAATGTGCAAGTAGATTACATAAAACATAATTTGAACAACTATAGTTGCCCTTTAATTCCAAGATAATTTTAATTAACTGAATGTTATGTTTTAGAGTGTTACTTTAAAAAAAAAAAAAAAAAAACTATTGAGGATCAATTTAAGACATGATTATATGGGGAAGTTTTTCTGTAAGAAATGAAATATGTGCACAGGTATCACATTATTTTGTTCAAAGGTGTACATTGACATGACAAGAAATATAATAAGATAAAAATCACTTAGAATGTCGATTCTACAATATAATAGTTTAGCAAAAGTGTAGGTTTAAATAATGTCAAAAATGTGTATATATGTTTAAATGTGTGTGAGGTGGCAAGAGAGGGTGAGAAGAAAAGTTATGCTAATTTTCACCATTCTTTATCCTAGGTACAGTTTCTTTCACTCATAGAAATAATAACTAGAGAAGAAAAGATTCAAATTTATTTCTTTTAAGTATAATAGTTCCTTTAGAAAGATAAAAATATTACTTTAAAAATATTACATCATCACAAGAAAATGTAAAAGAAAAACACCTCATTAAATTGAAAAATGAATGAAATATATAATAAGAATTTAACAGATGGGAGCATATTAGTCAAAAAGCATAAAACAAAATAACTAAATTGAAGCCAAACAGATCCATTGTAATAAAAGTTTAATTTAAAAGGAACTCTCAATAAGAGTGACAAAAAAGGAACACACCTGATGTCATGCTTTATACAATAACTAAAGCAAAAGCAAAATATTGCAATAATATTAAAACTAAAATAAATTAATTCAAAAATTATTTGGCGATAAAGATAAATAAAATAATGTAAGGATACCCTTATTATACTAGATAAGAACATTAAACATATGTGTTCTGTCAATTTATATCTCAAAACCATAAAATTCACAGAGAAAGTGTCAAAATCAAGAGTGATTCTCTGTACAACAAAGATAATATAATTAAGTAAAAGAATATTAACTAATGGTATCATTGACAATGATAGAAATCATTTATTGAGCTTTTATGATATAGAAACCACTGAACTAAATTAAAGATTTACAAATATTCTGATTTAATCCTTGCAACAAAAACTAGAGGTAGATTTTCTTATTCTATTTTGCAAATGAAAAGAAAGAGTGAAGCTCAGAGAAGTTTCATAATTTAATCATGTTCAAATACCTAATAAATGCCAGAGCTATGTTTCAAAGCAATTTAATCATGTTCAAATACCTAAAAAATAACAGAGCTAGGATTCAAAGCTAGGTGTGTAACACCTCAAAGCCCTATAGTTAGCTGATATCCTATACTTTAGTAGCATAGAAAGAAATTGACAGAAATACAATTTAAATGAGATCATCTGATAACAATTCCACCTTTGATAGATCATACAGGAAAAAAGCCAACCACCGAACCACCGAACCAAGATATGAAGGTGAAAATACCATAGAAAATCCAGGCAATATAACTGATAAATATCTGTTGGCTACTATACCTTTCTTGTATGGGTAGCATGAATCTGGTTAATGGTACCATAGACTCCTCTAATATTTGGGAAGTAACTCTAGGTTCATGATTTTATATATTTGTTTGAAAAAAAAATTGATCACTAGTGTCTCACAGGCTGACTCTAGATATTTGTTTTATATTTCTTATTTGCCTAAATTGTAATCCTAATTTTTTTGAACACCTCTGTCTTGTAAATGACTGATTCTCAGTTATGGATTACCTTGGCCTTGGTAACTGAAGGTATATTAGTTACCAGTTTAAGAAAGATGGTAATTATAAGATTTTGACTATAAAAATGTACTGAATTATGCCTTTCCCTTGATCTGCATTGCCCAACATGCAGTTTTTCATACTCCAAATAGTATTACTCCAAACTTCAAGCTAGCATGGCTGGTTAGTATATCTGGCTATCCGGGTAGTTGAGTATAGATTTGAAACCACATGGAATCACAGCTATTTAATTCACACTAAGATCTCTTCAGTTGATTCTTATATGTATTTGCTTTCACCCTTTTGGCAGTTATTTTCCAAATTGCTACCACTTAGAGTAAATTAACATTTCTCACCCATTAATTATTCTGTTCTTTTATTGTTTCATTACGCACCTTTCTTAAGGAATGAAAATAATTATAATTATCTGAATGGCGGAAGCAACCATAATTTCCTTAGTACTGTAGTTGTCTCTGCAAAGCAGAGTCAGAATTCCAGAAACTTCCTGGTCTTCCATTAATTTTGTGCCAAGAGCCAGTAAATAAACCCAAATGAGTTGGAAAGCCCAGAGCCAACACTGATGCCTAAATAAATGGGTTTACCTGAGAAAGACAGATTGAATACATGTGCTCTTTACATAAAGATGTTACAGATGGTTTTGTTTGGGCTAAGGGAGATACTAAACCATCTCTACTCTAGAAAAATAGATAAGTCCAAACAAGTCTTTACATAATTATATCATGAAAAATTTAGTGATCTGGCTCTAAACAATAGAGGAAACAGGAGAGGGATTATGTCCTCAGTAGCCACTGGCTTCTGGGTGCTGTTGATTGCCATGTACAGGAGTAGCTGGTTGAGTGAATACCAGAACTAGGAAACAAAATTCTTTCTTCCTGTATTTTTTCCCAATAACCATCTACTAGCAAAGCTTGACATTGTGCCATCTGACAAAGGAAAACTATTTAAAGGGTCCACCCAGATCCACTTTCAAAGAGCAGGAAAATTGTTTGAGTTAGGATCACAGAGATAATAAGTCAGAAATTAGCATGGATAGAAATAATTTGTGTTAATAAATTTACAGTTTGCTACTGAGATAATTTGATGTCTCAGTGCATTCATGAGGTTTTCTTAACTGAAATAGGTTTACCTAAAACTCATAAATTTTTTACTTCAATTTTAACCTAAATACTTTGTCTTAATTAAACCATTACAATATGAAAGAAATTTGATGAACTTCATTCATTAGTTAACAAAACATTTGATTAAATTCTATGCATATTTTAAGTCTAATGGAATTTTATAATGAAATTTAAAAATTTTTTAGCAAGTACTTTAGGAAAGTGGGAAATAGTCACAAAGATATAAAGTGCTCATAATGTACAGAGAAACTGAGTTGGTAAGAGATAAGGGTTTTCTGTTTAAGAAAGTATCTATCAATTTTTTTAAACTATCTTTTCTCTTCCAAGCAAATCTTAAACTCTAAAATAGATACTTTGCAAATAGTTCTTTTTTTATGATTAGCAACCATTAATATTTTATTTCCAAGATAATCACATGAAAACTCAGGAACATGTTTGCTGAAGTTTTAAATCTCTTTTCCACTGAACTTGGATGCATATCATTGTATTTTAGTCGGGCCACAGACAGTTGAGTTCATGTTTGTTTACGTGTGTGGGTGTGATATTGTACCATAATTCTTCTCTCTCTTGAACCAGCAAAAATATGTATAAGGTTGAGCTCCAGCCAAGAAAGAAAAGCTAATGTCAATGCCTGTGACCCAATCAATAAAGCAAAGGGGATATTCTTGAATTTAACTGTGGAAAAGGAAAATTACCAGGTAGATAATACTTAGCACCAGATGGGAGGTGGGGGGGGTGGTTGAGTGGAAGCTTTATGTTAAAAACAAAATGTAGCTAATTGGCAATTTATAAGAGGATGTAGCTAACTGCAAATTTCCTGCTTCTGTAACCAGCTTGCTTTGCAGTGCAGGGATCAGCCCAAAAGGTATAAAACCCCCAGACTGAGAAAGTTCAGTTCGGGGCTGCTCTCCCTCCTTGCATAGACTGGTGACAGCCCCTGTGCAGAAATAAATAAAATTTGGCTGATTGGATTTTGGTGTCCAAGTCCCCTTGATCTGCTGGTTTATAACATAACAGTCATTCATAGACCACCCACTCTTAAAATGGATTATGAACAAGGCAAGGAGGATAATAGCAATGAACGTAAGAAAGGTTTTGCCTATGAGGATGATGTTTCCCAACCTCTGCAGTCAAAATAAGAGTTAGAATTTGTTAGAATTCTGTTTATTGCTTCTATCCCCATTTCTCCTTCTCTACTTAATGTGTCTTCTTTTCTTATCCACTTACTTCCAGGGAGATAACTGATGTTGATGAGCTAAGCCTGTGTCCCTAATGGTACTCTCACCTTCCCTATCTTGATGTTTTCTTCTACTTTTATACCCACTGCTTTACGGCAAATGGCCTACTGCTTCCTTAAATATTCTCATTCCAAGTTTACACTTGGCTTCCTCATTTTCCTTTATTTCTTATCAAATACATGGAACAATTCGATATGCTGTCTTTACATGGATTTTGTAACACCATATTATCTTGTTTCTTCTAGTTCTTTAGCTCCATATGAGCTAATCACTCAAAACCTACCAAAATCTTAAAGGTTAATATTCCTTATTCAGAGTTGTATCCTTAATATTCTTCTAGTCTTAACGCACATTCTACCTGGGAGATTGGATCTACTTCCAGCTATACTATCTTTTAGGGTTTGATGACTTCCACATGTATGCATTCAACCCTCGTCTCTTTCGTAATCTTGGCACGGATATATCCATTTGATCACTCACATGTTCTTTCCTGGGGACATTATTCCACAATGGAGGGAAGAGGAGAGGTGTACAAGGGCTCTAATAAGATTAACTAAGCACATTATTTTCCACCATGCTGCAGGGAATCTTAAAGCAGAGAAATTGCATAGGTCATAACATGGGGCTGAAAAGAAGGATGAAAAATGGGAATAATATTACTGCTCTGTGGGTATGTGGGCAGTATGGTAATTAGGGCCAGCATCTTAACACAAGAGACCATTGTGTCAAGGTCAGCGGTTCCCTATAGGTTTTTGAAAAAAAAACAACTTTAATAAGGTAACTTGAGCCTCAGGGTCACTTTTTCACTGCAGCTGCTTGGCAGGGGATTGTCTTCACATAGCATTATTTCCCACTGGTTTAACATGTCTTGTCTGTCCCCTAAAATGTTTTTCTAACTCTGGAACATTATAGTCACAGATACTGAGCAAACAGTGTCAAATATTTAATAATTCATTATCTGAACAATGATTCCTTACAACTTAAACAAAATATGATGGCCAGATATATCTTTATAACCATCAGTAAATTTGCCAATCAAGTGGTAATTATAGGATTATAGGTATTGTTTTTTAACCAATACTTGGTTAAAAAGCCTCCTTTACCCATACCCATTTTAGTAAACAGGGCCTCTTTGCTATACACTAATGACAACTGTCAATTTTACTTTGCAGATTTGCAAAAATCTTTTTATCTTTTTACTTGAGCACATACAATTCCCATGGCAAAAAGCTTTCTTAACCTTTCAGTCCCTGCAAATGTTTCAGGAGTACCCAATGTGAATTCAAGTTCAGGTAAAGATACTGAATTTTCTCAAAGTTTATATAGATTATATTCCTTTTCCAAATGTGTCATGATCTTTCTTTCAGGTCAGTACCATTGATTGTCTCCCTCCAACATCATAACCACATATATAAATGTATATATACCATTTATACATTTATATATTATCAGGGAAACAAAAATACAGGAGTAACTCTGCAAATGTGATCTTTGCTCCTGGTTCAGATATGCTTTTCTTTTCAAGCCCTCAGCCACAAAAGACAAATTCTGTCTTCATTTTATTCTCCCAAAGCAACATAATTTGGTACATTGATTTATTCCTTTTTCAAGTTTTTATTATTTATCAACATAGTTTTTGTTTTAGTTTTCAATAAATTATTGTGGTACAATTGTATTTATGTATGATGAAAATAACATAACTTTATAATATAACTTTGCTCCTATATTGAAGCATACATAAAAGTTAAGTTTAGCTGGATTGTAAAGGTCATAATAATTTAGGAATTGGTAGATAATAGGAGAGATTATCTTCATAAACTTGAAGTAGATACAGATATTTTAATTCAACTTAAAAAGCATATTTCATGAAGGAAAATACTCATTTTGTTTAAATTAAGAACATCTATTCAGAAACTACAATCTTAAGTAAAAAGGCAAGCCACACCATAGTGAAAGGAAAATATTTGCTACATATGTGATAAATAAAAAGCACTCATTTATAGATTATGTAAAAAGCCTCAAAAATCAATCCTGAAGTGACAACCCAATAGTAAAATAGCCTAAGTTATTAAATAGGCATTTCATATAAGAGGAAATATAATACAATGGCCCATACAAAGCTATTCTGGGCCAGGCACAGTGGTACATGTCGGTAGTGCCAGATACTCAGGAGATTGAATCAGGATGACTGCTTGAGCCCAAGAGTTTAAATCCAGCCTGGGCAACATAGTGAGACCCAGTTTTGGGGTAGTGGTGGCGGGGGTTATTCTGGAAACCTATCAACCTCATTAATTTATAAAAAAACAACAAAATGAACTAAAATATGACTATACTATATTTTCTCCAGATTGACAAGTATATTTAATCTCTGAAAACCAAATATTAAAGACTTTTGGGAGTGACAATAGCTCTCATATACTGTTAGTGAAAGTTTAAATTGGTTTAATCACATTGGAAAACCATGTGATAATTATCCAGTAGAATGAAACATAATTATTCTGTGACCCACCAATACCATTCTTAAGGAAAAATGCATATTTATGGGCATCAGGTTATATGTATCTGAATATTATCAGCAGCACTTATCACAGTAGGCAACAACTGGTAATGATAGAGATTTTTATAAAAATGAAATACATCGATTTTGTTACACAGCGAAGTACTACTCATCAATGCAAATGAGTGAGTCACAACCACCCACAATAACAACTTTGTGCCTCTTAAAAATATAACGTTGCATAAGAGAAATTAGGCACAATGAGTCCATTTTCTATGATTCATTCATTTCGTATAGAAAAGCAATCCACTATTTAAGTGTATATAATTAGGTGGGCAAATCTCTAAAGGAAAACAAGAAAGTAGACATCATAATGGCTGGATATTTGTTGCAGGAAATGATCAGGGAAGAGAGCCAAAGCCTGAAATATTGACGTTGTTCTTTTTCTTGCACTGGTTAGGAATTACATAGGTATTTGCTTTTCAGTATTTTAAGCTGTCCCTTTATGTTTTTGTGCTTTTCTATAAGTGATTCATGTTAAACAATAAAGAGTTAACAGATTGGCATCATATATTTGAATCTACAGAAGTAGGCGATATCCAGATCCAGACTTCCAGTAATTGTTTATGACAGAAAGGAGACATCAATACAAATATAGTACATGTCAAGTTCATGTCACTGTTGTCTCCTTCATCACATTGCTTTATAATGATTTGCCTAAATTCACATCATTGTAACGAGTTTGCAAATTCCTAAAGTCGACCCTTTACTTGTTCATCACTTTAGTTTCAAAGGTTACATGACTCTTGCCATAAGTGAATTAATCAATGCATGAAAAAAATCAAGGACTGAATCAATAGGAACAATGCATGTAAAGTGCTCTGGGAGATCAGGAGAAGGAAAGATGATGTTTAGCAAGGAGATCAAGAGAGATTTTAAGAAGGATATTGCTATCTTTGATACTGGGATTTGAAGGACAGGGGTGAAATTTAACATAGAAAATAAAAGTAGAGGCTTTTAGAGAGGGATTCCTGTACCGTAAATGGACTGAGAAAGAGAGAAGCTGTCTATGACTAAACACAAACTATAAATGGTAGTTTGTTTGTCCTATGTGATTCTATAATTTTTATGTATCATGGGTGTGGAGGAATTATCAGTAAATACTTTCTTTTCATAGTAGAGGTATTCCTGAATATTAGAATATATATACTTTTTTTATAAACTACAAGTTCATTAGAAGAAATAACATTACTCCTAATAACCCTTTTGTATAATGAATAATGCTGGTCAGTTGAACTCAGCAAAGATTTATTGAGCAACTAGGTGTTGAGGTTGGAAATATAAAGATGAAAAAGATGCCATCCCCATGTTTGAGAAGCTGAAGTACAGTTATTTAAAAAGATGGATTTTTGTTTATGTATCTTAACTTAGATTCACCTGATCTTGTCCCTACAAGGTCTATTCAATGATCATGCTAGACATGCGCCATGTGGAAGGTAGTAACTGTGGCAGAGGAGTGGTGTGATGGTAGAGTGAATAGATAAGAAGATGAAAAAATTATTTTTGTTTTTGTTTTTTTCTTTGATTCTTGGAAAAAGCTAAAGACAGGAGGGTAATGAACTTGTTAAATCACGACATAGATTAAAATGAGAGTTCAGAGATTTGCTCAATAAACCTCATATTGTTGAAACCAAGTGTCTCCATTTGTAAAGTAGTGCTACTCAGAGTTTAAGATAAATAAAAGTTTAACTTCTTGTACTCAATTGTAAATGTTTAGTGCTTATTTCCTTTAGACAATGTACAGAATAAAATATAAAAATGATATTGTAATAAGAATTGAGATGTTTTATGATGTAGATATTTATACTTATTTATTTTCTACCAATTGCTAACATAGAGTTTAAATCCTATTTTCTTCAAGAATCTCTCCCAATCTTTCAAATAAAACTATATCCCCCTTATAATACAACTAGAATAACCTCTTTGTAAAAGTTACCTCAATATTTAACAGTTTTCATGTTCCTTTTTTGCAGACATCTATTGGATTCAGTCTCAAGTTGGACTTGGTCATATATGAGTTTGGGGTCCCTACTGGATGGAGAGTTCTTGGTGAGTACTTTGGTCATTCCTGTACTACCAAGAGTACACAGCACAGAGCAAGTGTTCAGTAAATGCTGATGAAAGTAGACTAAGGTCCATAGAAGGTAACTAACATAAGGAAGCTTGAGAACTATGCAGAGTTTTATAGTTGGGATGATGAACGTGATCTGTAATCACCATTTTTCCCAAACAGATTCAGATGCTGACTTTGGAATTTTTAGGATTTGAGAAAAATGTGTATGCTCTGTGTTTCCATATTTCATATTACTAAAAATATAGAAGAACCACTTGTCGTTCATAGGTTCTATTATATTCATGAAGCAAAGTGTGTTCATCCTTTAAGTGCATTCCATCTTGAGATTTAGGTGATTTTTTTCTGATATGGCATCCTTATGATCTGTGATGATGGAATCAAGTATACCTATGACTGGTAGAAAATCAAAGGCCTGTGATATGGCTCAATTATTGTAATGTCAGCAGCCAGAATAGAAAAAAGAATAAAGCTTTCTTGTTTCTATGACAACCATATATGGAAATTTCTCATTTTCAAACAGGCTCAAGAGAACAATGGACTTCATAGAGTTCTGTATTTTGTAATTAGAATTGATTTCTACTTTCAAAAACATTTATTGCCCAAACATGTAAATTTATTTATATTTGTTTTTATATGATCAGATGAGAAACAAATCATTGTATGCTTCTTCAAATTCCTAAAAAAATTCTAAAAGCAGGACTGTATTCTTTTCTTATACCTTGTCTGATGGTAGGCCGTTTTGTTTCCCAATAAAATGTCAAAAGCTTCAATACAGGGCAGCCTCCATCAATTATGCTCACTTAAGTTTCAGGAGCCTATGGGTTGGTAGCAATCAGATTCATCCTGAACACAATGATTGGTTCATATTCCAATGCTATAGGCATATAGGTATATGCATGTATGTGTGTATATATACTTACATATATATGCATATGTGTGTATGTGTTTGTATCATGCAGAGATAGAAAAGATTTTTAATCCAAACCTTCTCTGCTCCTTATGATGAATCTATGTTTTTAGTTCCACCAAACCTTTTCTTCCCACACTTGTTATATTTTTTTAGTGTCATGCAGTGGCAATTAATGTAATGCTATGACCTGCTTACCATACTCTGCAGTATACCACATTCCCGGTGTAGGAATATTTCTAGAACACTTGGCAGCTGTCAAGATTTTTTTGTTTAATTAACGAGGTTTTGTAATTCCTTTGCATTCCTTTGTATTAGATGAGTAATGCAAAGTTGGCTTAGCTAAGGAACTATTATGATGCAACTATATATCACAGACAGACACCCAAGGACCTGCCTAGAAACTCACAAGGATAGATCAGAAACATTAAGAAGAGGATAGTATAGCTTCACATATGTTGGGGATAATTGCCCTTCATTTACTAGAGACAGAGGGAATAATTTATATTAATGGAAAATTAATTTTTCCCTAATTATTAAATTGAACCAAGTAGAATATTCAAACATTTTTATTCTACAGAAGAGGCAATTTAATATGGTACCTTTCATGTCCCAATTTCATGTGTGTACCCTTCAGTTATGCTCCAGATGCCCAGAACATGATACTGTGATGCATCACATCAGTCTGCTGTCTCTGCTCATCCTGTGCTCCAGAGAGTTTATTGTCCCTGCCATTTTTACAAATTGATCGTCCCTTCCCCATCCTCCTCTGATAGATTGCTATCTTGCCAGATCTCTCGTGGTGAATAGAATACCATCCTGATTTCATCTCTGTGAGGCTCAGCTCTCCCTCTCAGGTCAGCCAGCCTTACTTCTGAGCTGTAAATATCTATTTCAAAATCTCATTTTTGAAACGCTCCAGTGAAAATAGCCTGGGCTTTTGTAAGGCAGGTTTGGTCACTGTGCTTTTATCATAATTGAAAGGCTCTTTATATCCCAGAGGCCTACCTCTGTATGAAGTTCCTTACTTTGTGGGGGAAATTGTAATAACATCTTAATTCTCACCTGAATTTTTGCCCTCAAGAAGGAGTTTCCATGTTCCTCATTTTATAAGTCGATGGTAGCTTTACTGCTTTCAATTCAAGGCAGTATTAGAAAAAGAAGTGTTGGACTATAGCTTGAGTCTTATATTGGCATTCATAATGTCCTACTCTAGCACATAACCCCAGTAAACCTTGTGAATGCTAAAAATATCAGCAGGCTGGTGCTTTCCATAAGACTCCCTTCCACCTATTTGAGATACCAACTTATGATCCAATCTTCTCCTGAAAAAAATCTCTGATCTTCATTCCATATCACCCTAAAGCTGCCAACACTGATTACATCCTCTTAAAAATTTCCAAATTTACAGTTTTTTGTAGGTTTGGAATCCCAGGAAATTTGTGATAGTTCCCCATAAAGAAAACTCCATATGCAGTAACTCACATTTTATTTGGTGCCAGAAGTCATATACCTTAGAATGCATATTGCACCTTTCACAGCCCATGACCAAGGAACTCTGCTATGATATAGATCCTAGGTATGTTGTTTTGTTGGTGGGACATTAGTAAGTGTGATACAAGCTGTGGCTTGAAAAGTGGCTGTACATTTGAGGCTTGCCCTTTCTTTCTCTATACTTGGCAATATCAAACAAAAATGTGAATAAACCTGAGTTAACCTCTGCTCAAAGAAACCATTGTGAATACAGTTGAAGCCCTCCAGCCAACAGTCTGTAAACTGCCAGATATATGAATGAGGCCATCTGTTTTAGTCATTTCATGCTGCATAAAAAAAAAAAAAAAAAAAAAAATCATCTCAAAACTAAGTGGCTTAAACCAGCATTTACTTTTCTCTATAATATTGTATTTGAGGAGGGCTTGGCAGAGATAGGTCAATACTGCTTCACTTGTTAGCTGGGGCAGTTTAAAGGCTGCAGGCTAAAATAATTTGAAGATTTACATATCTCTGGTGGTTGATACTTACTTTGGGTGTGTCAGTTCTTCTTCATGGGGGCTCTTCATGTTGTTTTTCTGTGCAAGCCAGTTAGGGCTTCCTCTTAGCATAGTTGGTTGGTTGAAAAATGGGTGTCTTAAGAAACAAAGCCAGGAAGAAACTGTATATATCCTTATTTAACCTAACCTTGGAAATCATGCCTCTAGGACAGGCATACCTAGATCTAATGGGAGGAAACATGGACCCCTAATATGTGTAGGAGTATCAATATCACATGGTTAGGATAGCTTAAGGAACAAAATATGTATTGGTGTGGCTGTATTTAGAAAATACAATTCAACAGATTATTCTAGACTATCCATCCCTGGCTGACCCACTATCTGACTTCAGAGCCTTGATTGAGCCTGCAACACATTCTGGTGTTCAGAATGACCCAGCTAAACCCAACCTAAGTTGCCAACCCAGCATGTTGTGAGTTGATAAATGATGGTTGTTTCAAACCTTTATGTTTTGCAGAGGCTTACTAGGCACCAAAGGATAATATGGTAATTGATACTCAGAGGAATGGGGGTTGCATGAAAAATCTAAAATATATTGTATTGGCTTGGGACCAGTCAGTGGGCAAAATATGAAAAAGCAATAGGAAGCTTTTTGGGATGGCTAGAAAAGCAGCAAAGAATCTGTTAGTATAGCTGGAAAAATAGTAAACAAACTCTGGGGAAGCTGGAAAAGAAATAAAGATTCCTTCAGGCCCTCCATATAAAGAACAACAGCTATTACCTTATTACTTTGGTAGGATTAGCACTGCTTATATATTTTTACTCTGACAAATATTACTTTTACTCTGAACTTACAACTACCTTTATGGGACATGCCTTCTAGGGCCCTGAAACCTTTTAATTTCCCAGAAAATGACCTTCCAATTTTACCTACTTCAGAAGGGAGCATCATAATGCCCTATCACCTCTGTAGTCATATGGCTGTTTTCCAGTGTACTTCTAGGAGCCAACGTTGCAGTAGCTTCTAACCTGGGTAATTATAGGCTTTTTCTTACACTCAAATCTCCAAAATCATTTTATGATGTATACATATTTGAACTCTATAATCCACATACTATATCTAATTTATCCAGAATACTCAGAAGATGAAAAAATAAAGACTTCTGGAGTGGAAGTCCTCATAATTCTTCTAAAATATATAGTGTATTAGAATTTGCCTGTTTGTAAGCATGAATACATCTTGATGCATGGAACAGAAGTGAATTCAAAATTGCTTACAAAATGGCACACATAATTGAAACAATTATGTAGATCTGGTTCCAGGCAGGACTCACTCTGTGGCTTAAATAATTTTGTTCCTCTCTCTGAGCTCTATTTCTCTTTGTATGCTGGCATCAATTCTGTCCTACTGCATGCCTGTTTTTTCTTTATTCAATATCCTTCTAGCATATAAACACCAGAAAAACAGGTAATTGTCCCTTCTAGTGGTAGCAGAAAATGTCGGATAGGACTTTGATTGGGTTTGCGTGGATCACATGACCATCTTATTGCAGTCACTCTAGCCTGGGGAGTTAAATACTCAGAAGGTTTTCCTGGGTCACATATCTACTTACACTGTAGTGAAAATGATGAATCAGACACATCAGAGCATTATAACCTAGGAAGACGGAATAACTGATTCTCTTATGAAATGCTGGAGAAATATGTAATTATATGTCCACTCGAGCTTCAAATTTTCTAGCATATCTGGTATCCCAATTTATATCTGTTAGCTATATATTTAGGTTTGCCTTCTCTTCTCACTATTTTTTGGATGGAAAACTCACCGAGAGAGCTTGGCTGCCTTTAACATACTTCATGTCCCTGAGATACTGCAGCTCAGATTGGCCTCCAGTGCCCCAAAACATGGCTAAACTGTTGTGCCTAATTGATTTTAAGGGTAGTAAATCTTGGCCTAGCCTTTGGCCTTCTCTTTCTATAGGAGAGTTTATGAAATTATGATCTTCAATCTCAAAAATAAGGGAGACAAAAAAGAGGGTGTTGAGGTGGCAATGTTGAAATAAACAGTAAAAACATTTCAGTTATAACAGCTCAAATTCTCATCTTCTTACTCACAAGCTTCACTTTTGAAGGTCTTGCCCCATAAAGTGGCATCATTAGTCATCAAAATTTGTCCTCTGCGATGTCATATAAAAACTTATTTCCCTGCCTAATCCACATGGATCATTGGGGCTAGGACCATAGGCTAACACTTCCATAAAATGAATAACCAAAGCTATGATAGAAAATATTTTGTATTTTAGAGTAATTGGTCATGATTTCAGAGTTCTCTTTGGACTATGTTTTGTTGAATAGGTTTAAATAAATATTTTCATAAACTTGCTTTCTCAAGCAAACAAGTTATTTAGAATCTCTGAAAACTAACTAGGACTTGGATAGAATTAAATCGAGCAGGGGATATAAATGTATGTGTGTTTGTGTATGTGCATACATGTGTGAGGGGTTAGGGTAGATGGAGAGAGAGAGAGAAAATTTTAATTTATTTCATAAACTTTATATATAGAAGTAATTTCTTTAAGTGGACAAGATAAAGTTGGGCAAAAAAAATGATATTTTAAAAATATATTGGCTAATTAATGTGCACTTTTATTGATTATTCAGACACTAAAAGGGTCAGAACAAGCCAACTATAAATATTAGCATGGCTTAATTAAAATTGATCATTAATTCTTGAAGAAATATCAAGAGACATGCACAAAGACTCCCTTTATGTGCTTTCTACTAAAGCTAAAACAAAGGAGATTCAAGTCATAAAAGGTAGTTAAAAGAATAATATCTGCTCTTGCCCATCCTTTATGCTTGACTCCTTCCAGTCACGATTTGGATATTATCAACCCTTTTCTCCAAATCTCTCCATCAATGTACAAATACTTTTTGATGAATATGCCCTTGACGTTTCATTTGAATTACCATTCCTGGTGACACTAATAGCCAAAAATTGATATATTTTCCCAAAACAAGTATACTATAAAACTCTTTTATTTTCTTATTCCACATGCCGTTACTTGGTGGAGGCAGAATATAAATAAAGACAGTGTTCAAGGTATTCAAGTTTTGGGATATTATAATTATACTATGATGATTTCCACAATGTTTCCACAGGCTATCAAAATAAAACCTGACCTCCCAGCAAGACATAAGCTCATGACCTCTTTCAGGTACCTTCCTGTTTCATCTCCCACTTCTATATGCTCTGTGTTTGTGAGGAATAGAAAGGAACTTTGTTTTGCTCATCTTCCAAATTATCATGTTGCCATAGCAAAAGGTTTGAAGTATAAGTTGCCCAATATATATATTTTTGTGGGCTTGCAAAAAAAAAATTGATGAAAAAGCAGATGTTTGTACAAGTCCACTACTACTTAATAAGGAGAATGTACTAAAGATAAGCTGTTCTGCCATCTGGGTAAGTTGTCTTCAATATACACCAAAGGACTTCATTTCTACTACTGTTTTTTAAAAAATTAACCTAGTCAGAACTTAAGAAAAATTCTAAATCCAGTCAGTTTTTAGTGTCCCTGGTCTTCCTATTCATTATCTTTTGGTTGACAGAATGCTTCTTTTTTTTTTTTTTCTTCTAAGAATCCCATGACTAACATAAGTTTTTGCCTACCCACTTTTATTCATAAAAACTTATTTATTTCAATAAAGATATATTGCATACCTTATGTTACAAAGACAGTAATAGGCACATGGGATAAAGATCTGAACTATTAATAATAAAATCTACAGTCTACTAAGACAGAGATATGCCATGATTAAGCTATGATTTCAGTTGGTTAATTTGGTTTCTGTTTTAAATTCTTATTTTATTTGTGTATATTCAAAAGAAAGAATTTTCTCTCACTCATTATGATGGTGTTTTTTATAGAAATAGATGAAATCAGATGTGGTCCATATGATACTTATTTTTCTCTAAGATAGCACCAGATGAAATAGGTTTAAAAAGTCCTACACAGAACAAGCTCTGAAAAAATTAAAATGCATAAATAACTTTTCTACCTCTTGCTTAGTGTCACAGACTCTCATGAAGCATGGAATAAATACCAAAAAGATATTCTGCACAAGAATTCTCTGGCCTTGAATACCCTGAGTATGTTTTTATTTACCTTTTCCATTGGGACTATAAAAATGTTACAAATTTCATAATATATACTTCAGTGAACAACTTTGCAAGGTTTTAAAATTGGTGTCTACAATCAATGTCATCATTCATTGGACTAAAATAATTAAAAAGGGAATATTTTCTTGCTCATAACACTTTTTTCCAGGAAGCTCCTGAGTATGTATATGAACTTGAAAATTCCATTGCTTTTTTATTCATTGATATGTGAGAGGTGATTTATTTGAACTACATATAGATGAGTAGGAATAGTATTTATTTGAGGTCAGAGTTTAGAATTACTTCCAATTTATAGCCTATTGCTGTTCATCTGGGTCAAAATAGAGCAAAGCTCCTCATCTACTTTATTTGAAATTTAATTATTCTGATCAATGTAGGCAGACAATTCAAGTAATTTAGAGTGACTTATGATGTTTGTTTGTAGAGTGAATTATTTTGCCCAAATTATTTGGCAAATTGATTTTCACTCCATTATGTCATAATGTGTCCTATTTAACATTTCCCCATTGGATATTTATGAAGTATTAAACAAACCCATTGGCTCTGGAACTGTAATGTTTTCCAAATTTAGCACAAGATCATAGATCAACACATATGAGCCCTAGAATACAGATGACTCTCAGAGCATGCATGGATATTTGTATTATTTTGATGTATATTTTTGTCTCTCCTTCACAATGTAAGATTCACAATTTCATTCACTGCAATATATTTAACATCTACATGTTGCTTACCATGAGTGTTTATGAATTTTTATGAAAGAAACACAAGAGGAAGAAAGGAAGACAGAAAGACAGAAAGGAAAGAGAGAGGAAGGAAGCAAACAGCATTTAGGATTGACAAATCTCTTCTCAGGGCTCCAGGATTGACAGAAGGCCTATGTGATTATTCATTTTCTACCTAGAGTGTGCTACCAGTTCTATATTGTTGATTCCAAAAGAAATAAGGGTGAAAGTAAGGAAATGACTCTCAGAGCTGGGAATTCTCTGCAATGAAGCCATGGCTTATCTATATGTTATTAATATTTTTCCTACCCTTGAGGGGTAATCAAGTATTATTAATTCATTATGACTTCAGGGTGAGCAGAACCCTGTGAGAATATTCCTAATTCATGTTTCTGAGCTTCATATGTCCAGAACAACAGTACTTACAAAGTACTTGCTATACATCTGGGAAGAGAAATCTTAGTAGTAAATATTCCAAAAATTTTATAGATTGTAGTAAACTCACAGGCCCACTCACCAATCAAGAATTTCAATGACTTATATAAAATATTTCCTACTTTGTACAACTTGAAGTCATTTGTTCTAGTTTGGAAAAAAAAAAAAAGTAAACCTCAGAAGTATTGTCCTAATATTGGGAAACAATGAAAAAAATAAAAAGTATCCTCATAACTTCAACTGGATTTAACTCACTGAAAAAAATACCACAAAAAATAGAATCTGCATCTAAATCTGGCTTTGCTATTATCCACCTGAAATTGACTATGTGGCAATTCTCAAGAAGTAATCAAGATATTGTTTCTTGTTAAAAAAAAAAAAAGAAAAAAATCCTGGAGAAAACAAATGTCTTCAACTAGTGAGGAAATCAAAATAAAGACAAAGTAAAGAGGTTTAAAGTAATTTTTGACTATTGTTCCCAGGAAGTCTTGGATTACACCGTCTACCTGTTGCTGAAAAATTTCAAACTCATAATGAGTTTCCAGTAAACTATTCTTCCTATTGGTAGCTAGATCCTTCAGAATCATAGTCACTATAGGCTGTAGCTGCTTTATTCAAGAGAAATTCTAGCCACTAACAATCTCAAGAGGCTTCAGAAAAATTTTCTATGCATTATTTGTACCATATCATATAACACTGTCATTCTAAGTCACAGTAAAAGAAAAAAATTCTGTTGTCTTCCATCTAGTTTTTTCTACATTCTCCCCTGTGTAGGATAATTACAGCGTATATAATTTTGTTCAAATCAATCTCCCGCAACTTTTCAAATATGCCCCCCAAATTCTTAATTTTCGTAGTACCATAAAATAGTAAGATGTAATAAGAAAATAAACAATGTCAATAACAATAATTTACTACACTATTTACTCTTGTAAAGAATCCATTTTATAAAGAAAGTATGTCCCACAAATTATTAACAACTAACTTGTCCTTTGTATCCTCATGTAGTTCACCAAATATTTTTATCATACTTGCTTGAACCAGAAATTGTTTTTCCTTCAAGGATCCTGCTTCCTCTGAAATCTTCTTGAGGAGATTCTGTTGTCCACTGCCCAGGAGGAAGCCAATACACTGAGCCAGCAGGATTTATGGTAGAGGAAGGGTTTATTCCACATAGTACTAAGTGGAGAGATGGGAGAAATTTCTCAAATCTGCCTGTCTGAAAATTTGGGAGATAGGATTTTTAAAGAAAGTTTGGTATAGGCAATTGAGTCTGCTAATTGGCTGAGTTTGGGGTGGAACCATAGGGTTGTAGAAACTGTCTTCTTTGCTGACCAGGTTCTTGGGTGGGTCACAAGGCCAGTTGAGTCAGTTCCTCAGTATGGGCTGCTGGTCTGGTCAGCCAATCCACTGGAAGATATCTCAGAAGCTGTCCCTAGGTTTCAAAAAGGTGATATTACCTATAGAGAAAGCTAAGAATCTTTATGACCACCAGCTATGTGGCTCCAGGGTAGCAATTTTAGAGAAGTAAATGGGGACAGCAGCTAATTATTATCATCCTTTTTGGCTAGGCCTGCACCTTATTTTTAGCTAGGCCCTTAAGACAATTCTTGCCTTGCACCCCTTTTTATTAAATTGTAAGGGCAGTTTCAGTTCTACTTACTCTTTCATTCTACGTGTACCTCTGACCTCTTTCTGAGAGTAGTGTTGATTTTTCTGTACTCAGTTTCTTTAGTATATTAATCTTTCATGATCAAATAAAAATTCTACTCCCCTGAAGTTGTTGCCATTAAGTAAAGGCTACTATCTCTTCCTAAACTTGATATCACCAATATCTCATCTCATCTAGTCAAGATGATTGTTGAATCATCCAGCATTCTTAGAAGACTTTTGCACCTAGCTAAGTCCACCCCTCCACCTCTTTATGTCATTATCCTATGTGATTTCACCAGCCACAGGACTCACATATTTAGCAATGTTGCCTTTCAGTGGCATGGATCCTTGTAATACTAATGTATGGACTCATGATACTCATCTTCATTTCAAGTTGACCACTAATGCTTATGGTGATACCATATATCTTGGTGAGAAAGTGGTTTACTGTTGAAATTCTAAATTTACACCTACAATATGATATCTTCAATTTTTACACTAATACCTCAATCTGTTGTTTCTATTACAAGTGGCAGTGCTATCATCAAGAATAGAGTTACTTGACTTTCCAATTTTGTTATCTATCCATCCATCCATCCATCATCCATCTGCCCATCTATACATAAACTACTTTTTGTCTAGAGTTTCACCTACATCTATCTAGATTACATGGTACCATAAGTCAGATAATAAATTTATGCCATGAATTCTGTTTTCATGGTAAAGCCGTAAATCTGGACCAACAAAATTTTCAATTTATCTAATATAGCATCATTATTAAACCTTTGTATTGATAATCTGGATAAAGGAGGTTATAAAAGAGAGCTTTGAAGAATAGGACAGAAAAAATACTTAAACAAGAGCTAAAATTTAATATCCTAGGTAAGATATTTATACTAAAATAATAAGATTAGTTATTATTATTCATATTGAAGAATCTAGTGGATACAATTTAAAGCCCAGATAGGGTTTTTATTTTAATTGTTCAACCTTATAATTGACTTAATTAAAATTTATCCTATTTTGTGGAAGGTCATTTTCCAATTGGATTTTATATTTAGCTCACATTACTTAGAATTTATAATAAGAATGAAATAGTCTTGATATATTTTGCAAAATAAATGAGAAAAGTACATTTTGATGGATGAATAATTTTGAATATTACTCAATTTAACACAATTAGATAATAAATAACAGCACAATGTCATTAATTTCTTCAATCTTTATTTTTTTCCTTCTTCTTTTTTCATGCCATTTAGAATATCATAATCTTTAATCTTTATTGAGCAAATATCAAACCAGTGACCTGGTTGGTGCTAGGTGCTCTTTAAGTGCTACAAGTTGAAGAATGAAAAATATAGAAATCAAAGTAATAGATTTTATATAAATTATAATCTAGTTTAGGAAGACAGAAATATAAACTAACAGTAGAAAACCAAAGTATTTTCATATAGTTTTAAGTTCTATGAAAGAAAAAACAATGTGATGTAATAGATAATTTGATATGATAAAAATATTTCCTTTTATCTGTTGATCAGGAAGGCCTCTATTAGAAGGGTACATTTGAGTTGAAAGCTGAAGTACAAGAAATGAATCCTGTGAAAACCTGAGCAGGGTCATCTAGTACACAAAATAGATTGCATAATGGCCCTAGGAAGGGAAAGAGATGGGTTTGGTCAAATAATAAAAGAAGATACATTTGTCAGGGGTACATGAGAATGAAGAAGAGTGATATAAAATGAGATCTTGAGAACTAGGTATAGTCTAGATAGTTACGGGCCATGGTGAGTGGTTAGAATTATTCTAAACCTATTGACTGTGGAGTTTGAAGCTGAGGTAAGATATTGCCTAATTTATGTATCATGTGTCAATTGTGGAGACTGGTACATAAATGGATCAATTGCATACCATTCTTTTAAAAATAAACTCCACTTTAACCATAGGTGAGGCTGAAAATTTCTTGATTCAATAAATTAGTTAAATGGATGGATGGATGGATGGATAGCAAGATATTCAAATAAAAGCTATATTATGACATTCTTTCATTTCATTTTAATACATGTTTAATAATTAAGTTCATAGAAGTATAGGGTAAAGTACTTCTAAATTTGGTAATGTATGACATTGGCTTAGATATGGTTAGATATGGACATTTTTTTAAAAATGGAACATATAAAAAGAAAAATTGGAAATATACATAGTTTAAATAGCTCTTAAAAATGGTTCCAGAATATCCATATCTAGTGGCCATCCATATGGGAAAGCAAAAAATAAAATGTGTCTTTTACTTGGCACCAAATCAAAAGCAATATTCAAGACCTAAATGTGAAAAATAATAAAATATAAAACATTTAGAAGAAATAGAGCAGAACAATTTTTTATAACCATGAGTGGGTAGGACATAATTTGCACGATGTAGAAAGCATAAGTCATAAAGCATATAAAATAATTATGGTAAAATTTAAATGTAAAAGATACCTTGACAAGGTAAAAATTGACTTGACTGATACAGAAAGCACATGCAAAGCACATAATTAGTAAGAAGTTAACATACAAATATAAAAAGATATTCTAACAGGAAAAAGAAGCAAAAGACATGAGAGGGTAACTCAAGTGTGGTAAAACAAAAAATTGCTAAACATTAAAGCTAATAAAGAAAAAGCAAATTCACTTGCTACTATTTGATGTAAACCACTTTGATGAAAATATAAAATGAATTTATACTTATATCATTAATATATATTATTTTAATCAACATATTCTGTGAATAAATGAGAAATGTGAACTTTCCTAAATTGCTTTTTGTAGTACAAATTGCTTGGGTACTTCTAAGAAATAAAATCTGGACAAAATAGAGATTAAGAATATTCCATGATTTATCAATCTTACTCTTAAGTATATTCTGAAGAGAAGATCTCCGAATGTTCACATGTATAAATGTGCAAAAGTATTTGTTTCACCATTATTAATAAATGTAAAAAGACAGAAAATAATCTAAATATCTAATAATAAATTAATGGATATATGAATCATGGGATATTCACAAAATTAAATACTGTACTGAAGCTAAAACAAATAAACTATCTCTCTACTTATTGTCATGGATAAATCTCGAAAAGTATGTTGCAAAAAAAGTGTATGTAGTTATGTCATTTAAATGTACTTTATACTGCCATTAAAATGTTGAAATTTATATAAAAAGAATATAGATGGCTTTAGGATAAAGACTTGCTTTGGGGAGTGAGCAAGATCATTGATAGAGAGAGACTTTAACTTGAAACCATTATCCCAAAGCAAAAACACACTGGATGCAGATTAAATGTGGCATCCTTTATTCATTCTGAATTTGGATGCGAATGTGCTTATCATGTCATGGTCTGTATATTCTAGATAAGGGGTAATGGTAACAAATGAAAAGTAGATTTTATTCCAAAATATATAACAACCACATAATACAATGTGACACCAGATTTTTTTGTCACAGTTGGGTCTATTTAGATTGAAGTAGCCTATATGCATACCGATATGGATCCAAAGTGAGTAACTACAATTAAAATACCAAAGCCTGTTGATGCCAGTGTGAATAATAGAGAGGAATGAACTTGATAAGGCTTTGAGTCATCTGCTTAAATATTTTTAGTTTGAATTTGGATGTAGTGGTATATGTTCTGGAGAAAAAGTTTCTGTTTTTAAAATGTATTTTCAAGTTAGATTGCTTTATGTTGCAGCAGCAAACCACTCTCTCCACTCTTAGAAGCAAGACCAACATGGTTTGGTAGGAAGGCACTGATTGTCATGTAGTCATGGACTCTGGCTGGCAGAGGGTCTGCCAATTCATAATGGCCTTGGGCCACATGTGGCCTTCTGGATCCTTGACTGCGGCCTTTTGACTGAATCCAAATTTTACAGAACAAATCCTTTTCTTAAAATAGGTACAGCAGAGAAAGTTGAAGTTTTTCTTGCCTTCTTTGGTGTTTAAAAAAGAACAATCTTGAAGTCAGAAGGCTGCAGGTTCCCCACCTCTTAATTTTGTTTTCAAAATTGACATATTTTTAAATTATAATTTTGGTTACTATGATGCCAATTTTGAAATAATAACAATCACAACAAAATGATAATAAGACAAGCTAAATTTTTTAAATCAATAAAGCATGATCATATTTAGTATTGTAATGTTCTTGATAATTGCATATTCGTTATCAGTTAAAAACCTATAGATTTTATAAATGTATAAAAATGTGCATTTTTTTCTTAATTTAGTTTACTTTACCTCTAAGCTTTTAAAACTATAACAATTTAACACCAACTCTATCCTTAGAACCATGTATAAATTCTTTATTATATGCCAGATATTGTCTTTTGAGCAAGTAGCATTATATACATACTTTAAATATATATATATATAAAAATGCAGTTTAATTTTTAAAATGAAGCTAAAATTTTATTGTAATGCTTAACTGATATGTTATATGTTAAATGTTAGACATACAATAGATCAACAAATATTAAGTTAATTTTTTGTATCTTTTCATGCAATAATTTGGTAAACACGCAATATTTATTTCCTTGATTTACCATCCTGTTAAGGATTTCACGAAGTTCGATATATCTATTCCAAACATCTTGGTTTTGCAGAGAACATAGCTGCCATTTTGATTCTTTTCCACTGACAGGAAACTGGAAATTTGGTTTACCCATTTAGTTAGTCTATGACCTTAACAAAGTTGCATGCTCCTAGAGATTATTGCCTCATTTGTAAAATATGAAGGGATGAACTATATGATTTTGAAATTTCATCTGGTTCCTTTCTTCTGTGATTTCAATGGAGTATTTTAATGTCAATCTCTAGGTTGTTATATTTTATTTGATTAAATCTAAATGTTTGAATTGCTCCCATATTTTTAAAGAATGGGCTTCTCTATTAATTCAAACTGTACTGAATCAGATCTCTATTATGAATTTATTATTTGAGATGTAGAAGATACAGAAATAGCATATTCCATTTGTTTATAAGATATTTAAATAATGCTTCAAAGTAAAGAATTTGCTAATAAAACAAGTCATGTTCACATATCTCTTTCTTAATTATGCTAATGACAACATCACAATGTCACAATTAGGGAAGGAAATTTTTTTTCTGGGGGGGTACGTAAGGTAATTTATTGTCAGCCATGATTTTTTTTGTAATTATCTAGTCATTCAATTATTGCAGTTTGTCTCATTAATAAAATTTTTAAGTAACACAAAAGAAATTTTACAATTTGGTTTTATAAAAAATTGATCCAATATATCCCTCAAGATTTTATTTTTTCCATGAAATGAATATATACAAAATTTTATATGTGAAGTTCTCATTATCACATGACTTATAATTTTTTTCACTGTAATCTGATTTAGAAATGTTGAACAATGAGATCATAATCCAAATAAACACTGACATTAGTGTTCTCAGCAGATATTGTCTCTTTAGTGTATTTGAATGGAGTAGTATCATTGACATATAAGAGGCCCGGGTCATTTTTCCCATCTTAACATTAATGTCTAGTCAAATCCTGCTAACAAAATATTGCATTGATCAGTTGAAATAAATGATGCCAAAGTACTTTTTCAACTGAACAGTGTTATTTAAGATATTAAGGAGAACTGAAAATAATTTAAGTAATAATTTATATTATCAGTTGTAGTTAGTGCCTAGTGATTGAAGGAAAGCTCAAATGACAATCATGTCTGGGACGTGGATGGTTGCTGTGGTCTGAATGTGTCCCTTATTTTTCAAATATTGAAATTCATCACCAATATAATAGTATTAAGAGATAGGTCCTTTAGGAGGTGATTAATCGTTAGGGGCTCTGCCTTCATAAATTGGATTAATGACCTTATAAAAGAGGTATGAGGGAGCTGTTCATCCATTTTGCCCTTCTGCCATGTGAGGACACAGCAAGAAGGTGTCATCTTGGAAGCAGAGATCAGTCCTAACCAGACACTGACTCTGCTATAAATTTCTATTATTTATAAATTACCTATAGTATTTCATTATAACAGAAGGAATGGACTGAAATAATGGTAAAAATGCAAAAAGATGCATGAGATAACAATTTGGGGATCTTTAAGGAGATGTGCTCAGGGCCTGAATTATTTGGTCAAAATCCTTCCTCTAGCCTTCCCTGATGGGACCGATGGCTTTTTACCAGGGTAATTGTGCACTGGGGAAAAGAAAATAATCCATTTTTGGGGGGACTACTGGATGCTGGTTTTGAAATGACACTAATTCCAGGAAACCAAAAATGTCACAGTGGCCCAACAGTCAGTGTAGGGGCTTATGGCGCTCAGGTGACCAATGGTATTTTAGCTCTGGTCTGTGTCACAGTAGGCTCAGAGGGTCCTCAAACCTGTGATTATTTCTCCAGTTTTAGAATGGATAATTGAAATAGATATACCCAGCAGTTTTGAGGGGGTCCAGAATAAGAGAAGGCCCTATAACAGGTCCAGGTAGCTGTATTAGCTTCTGTGACACTTGGGCCATATGTTTGGAGGATCCAATGGTGTTTGAAGTGTCCATGGCATATACATATATAATATCTGGACACTTTGGCAGGGCCCTATATCACAGATGAGTCCCAGCACAGGCCCTTAGAATTTTGGAACAAAGCCCTACCGTCCTCTGTAGATAACTACTCTCCTTTTGAGAAATAGCTTTTGAGCTGCTACTGGGCCTTAGATGAGACTGAATACTTAACCATGAGCCAGGAAGTTACAATGTGACCTCAGCTACCCATTATGAACTGGCTGTTATCTGATCTACTAAGCCATAAAGTTGGTAATGCACAGCAACACTCCATCCTCACATGGAAATCATACAGGATTGGGCCCAAACAGACCCTGAAAGTACACATAAATTACATGAAGAAGTAGCCTAAATGCCAATGGTCCCTCTACCTTCTTTCTCCTTGCCTGCACCTATGGCCTCATGGGAAATTTTCTATGATCAGTTAACAGAAGGGGAGAAAACTCAGGCCTGGTTTAAAGGTGGTCCTGTATCATCATATTGACGCTCTGCCAAAAATGTACAGAAACAGCACCACAGCTCCTCTCTGAGACATCCCTGAGGGACAGTGGTAAAAGGAAATTCTCCAGTGGGCAGAATTTCAAACAGTACACCTGGATGTTCACTATGTTCAGAAAGAGAAGTGGCCATATGTACAATTATCTACAAATTCATGGGCTGTGGCCAGTGGTTTGGTCGGATGGCCAGGAACTTAGAAAAAACATAATTAGAAAATTGGTGACAAGGAAGTTTGCGGAAGAGATATGAGGTTAGATCTCTTTGAATGAGCAAAACTGTGAGGATATTTATGTCCTACGTGAATGCTCACCAAATAGAGACATTTGCAGAGGAGGGTTTTAATAATCAAGTGAATGGGATGACCAGTTGTGGATAGAAGTCAGCCTCTGTATTTAGCTACCACTAAAGTCAGCCTCTGTATTTAGCTACCATTGCCCACTGAGCTTATGAACAAAGTGGCCACAGTGGCAAAGATAATTTATTTGTGGGCTTAGCAACATGAACTTCCACTCACCAAGGTCAATCTGACTAAAGCCACTGCTAAATGCTAAAAGGTTTAGTGTGTTTTTGGTTGTACTTAGGATAGTTGTATCATGCTAGGAAGAAGTATTACCTTGGTATTGACTTTATATGAACATTAAGTATGGTTTAAGGAGATACATAGAGGTGTCTAGTTGACAAGGTGTGGACTTACAATGGTTAATTTTATGTGTCAACTTGGCTAAGCCACAGGGGGTCAGATATTTGGTCAAAAATTATTCTGAGTGTGTTTTTGAATGAAATTCATTTTGAAATCAGTGGAGTTGGAGTAAAACAGATCACTCTCTATATTGTGGGTGGCCCTCATTTAATCAGTTGAAGGCCTGAATAGAACAAAATGATACCCCCTACACACATACAACACTTCAGCAAGAGGGAATTCTCCAGAAGACTTCTGTCAACTTCACCTGCAATATGGCTCTTCTGGTTCAGTAGCAGACAGCTTTTAGAAGAAAAACAAAAATGACAAGAGAACAAAGGTTTTTCTCCTCTTTCCATGTGTTAAATTTTGAGTGTTCTTTGAACTGAGGATTTACTTCAAAGTGAGTATGTAATGATGGGTTTTCCAATCCCCTGAGATGTCCAGACACTAAAGATAATAGGAAAGGCCAAAAGGTAATAATCCACATGGGAAATAAGTCACCAAATTGATTGTATCCATTATTACCCACAGTGGAAATGTAGATATGTAAATGTAAATTATTTTCTAAGACAATGGGATAACTCTTGCTTTGATCTAACTTTGGCATGCTAACTAGAAATGAGAGACTGGTAGACCTATTTTGTTTTTCTCTGCCCTAAATTCCCTCTTTCCCCTGGAGAGCTATCCTTTCCCACATTATCTCTGTCTGGTGGCACTGCTGATTATGTAACCGTATCTGCTTCCTGGCATTGGTGTTGGTGTGGGATAGAAAAGGTTCAACCAGAGTTCTCTTAACATATTTCATAAACATTCACTAGATCGCAAATGAGAGGGAAAGGTCCTAGGCTGCCGGTGGTCATCTTCCCTTCCCTGTGGGGGACGGATCCATCATCAAAACGAATATAAATAAACAGGACTAAATGCAAAAATCAAGCTGAGTCAAGATGCCAAAGGGTTAGGAAGAAGCTCCCTGACATTGTTTGGGACGCTGGACCCATAATGCATACTAGCATCATTTAGGCTGGTTTTTAGGTAGCTCATTCACTCTACGTCTCATAAATAACCCACTCTAGATAAATATAGCAACATATATAACCAGAAATTATTCTCAGTGATATAAAAGGGAACAACATGGAAAATAAAAATCCCTACCCATATTAGGCTTACATTCTAATGGGGGAGAGTAAACTGAAAGATAAACTGGAGTTTATGAGTTGAGTTTCTGACACTCAAAATGAAAAATTTTTGTGAATATCATGGATTTCTTTTATTTAAACTAAGGGAGGCAGAGGATCAGTTAGGGATTCCCTAAATCATCTAGAGAGTTTGTAGTCACACTATGAAAGAATGTTCATATCATTGGCAAGTGGATTTTATTTCAGCAATCAGATACAGTCCAAGAAAAATAAAAAGGTTGTTTTGTTTTGTATAAATCAATTGTGGATTTAACTGTTCAATTTTTTCAGAGACAAAAACTCTCATTTCATATTGCCTCATCTTCATTTTGTATGGATTATATATCCTGTAGCTTAGATGTAATTGTCTTAGCCTCTCAGCCCTTGACTGTAGCTCTTTTATTTATCTGAGTGTAAACAAACAATAGCAATACAGGAAATCATTGCATGATGAATCCCAGGTGACACTTTTTGTAAAGTAGAGACTCATTGTGTAATACAATTTACCACCTATTTATTTACCCATTTTATAAAAAAGAACTTGTGTATATGGCATATTCATAAAAAATAAAATCAACAGAGCCCACTTATAAGTTGTCAAATAATGCTGACCTGAGAAATAATATAATAATAGTAAACACATTGTCTGATAGATTATTCCTCTGAATTACAGAATGTAGGGGAGATTAAAAAAACAAAAACACAAAATCTATTACAGAGATTATAAAGAGAATGTTTTATATGCAGCCCAACCTTTGAACTGTTAGTAGCAAAATTAAGATAACTGATATTTAGTCATGAATTAAGTTAATATTAAAATGAGGACAGATTTTTTTTCCCTGAATGAATGAAAACTTCTTTATTCTTTCTAAGTAAGAATAAATGACTTAGAGACCTTTCATCTCTGATGAAGTTTCTAAGAGGTATTAGAAAAATACACATAAAGAAGTCTCTTTATTGTCATAGTCAATATGACATTTTGAATGCTTTATTTCTTTATTTTTAATAGAAGGAAATGTCTTTATTCTTGTTTCCAGAAACTACAACTGGAAACAAAGACTGCAAAGTGAATATCCTGACTTTGCCTGCAATTTGATTGTGTTAGAAAACGTCTTTGATGTTGAAAAGATTTGTATTTAATCATCAGGATTATACAGAAACAGGGCCTTCTCTCTAGATGACACTGTGTAATAGGTCAAGGACTTCTTCGGCACTCATCGTCAGCACCCATGGTCAGCCTGGGCTCCCAGGGCTCCCAGGGCTCCCAGGACCTTTTCCTCAGCACTGCTCAGGTTTGGGACCCAAGGTCACAGACATCTAAGGACTCAGCTGAATGCATGTATCAGAGGGAGTGATTCCCTAGTGTTCCCCAATTGGCCTGTTAGTCTTGTGGGGTGACCCCTTAGTATTTGAAGCTAGATTTGTTTTCCAATGGCTGTCCCATGCCTGCTAGAAAGTCTATTTTTAGGCTTTGCAAACTCACAATTTGTCCTGTTGTCCTGCAGCCAACTTCATGCCTTATCACCTAAGATCTAACATCTCTTTCCCATAGTTCCCCAGGTTTCTATGGGTTTCTATTAGTCTATATTCATAGGTCATGTTCTGTGATCTGAACTCCACCCATTTGTCACCAAATGCAAATCCAAATCAGCCTCATTAAAAAGAATGGATAAATCAGCATGTTTATTGAAAATAGCTACATTTGTTTCCTATTCCAGGAGTATTATTCATATGTTAAAGAGAATTAATTGGAATTGGGAAAGTTTATATCTATGCTTTCTTCTATTTAAAACAGATAAATATATTCTTTTATCCTGAGTTTTAAGGACCCTCTTCCTATTTGAAACAAATTTAAGAGGGCGATTCAAGTTTCTTTACTAGTAGGAGAGGGCATATTTTTTATTGAATAAGAATGTTGGGAGGTCTCACATTCACTCACATAAAAATTAGATATTTTACATATTTTCTTTAAAAGAAAGAGGGTAGTTTAAGAGTTTATTTTAAATAACTTTGGAAAGAATGTTGATTTAATTGAGAAAGTAATTGATTGATGATTTAAAAATGAGTGCTATCTTTGCAAAAAGTTTAGAGTCTGGGCTAATTTAAAAAGTCACTGTCCTTAAATTGGATTAGCACAGATTAACTCCATGTTAGAGGAGATTCATCCCTTCCTTTCTAGTGAACATTCTTTGTTTTCCTTCTTATCTTTTAGAAAATCTCCGTCTTGGAATGGAATAAAGAGGCTGGAATGATGGCTTTGATATAATTATGCTTCACATAACGATGTTTTTGGCAACAACAGACCGCATGTAGGATCTGGGTCCCATATAGTATACTGGAGCTGAAAAATTCCCATTGCCTATTGATGCTGTAGCCATGGTAAAGTCCACAGCACACTATTCATTTGTTTGTGATGGTGCTGGTGTGTACAAACCTACTGCACTGCCAGCCATATAAAAGTATAGCACATCCAGTTATGTACAGTACCTAAATGCCTGAATATAAATGATTTATGTTACTGGTTTATGTATTTACTATACTATGCTTTTCATCTTTATTTTAGAGTGTACTCCTACATATTAGGGGGAAAAACCCCCAGTTAATTATTAAACAACCTCTGGCAGGTCCTTCAGGAGGTATTCAGAAAGAAGGCATTGTTATCATAGATGACAGCTTTGTGTGTGTTTTTACCCCTGAAGACCTTCCAATGGGACAAGATGTGAAGGTGGAAGACAGTGACAGTGATGATCCTTACCTTGTGTAGGCCTATGCTAATGTGTGTGTTTGTGTCTTAGATTTTAACAAAAAAGTTTAAAAAAATAAAGAAAAATTAATTAAAAACAGGAAAAGCTTGTGGAATAAGATTATAAAGAAAACATTTTTGTACAGCTGTACAGTGTATTTGCACTTTAAGCTAAATGTTATTTAAAAGAGTCAAAAGGTTTTTTAAAAAGTTCATAAAATAAATTAAAGTAAGCTAATGTTAACCTATTATTGAAAATATATAGATATATATTTGTGTAAATTGAATGTTGTCTAAGTGTATGTGCTTGTAGAGTCTACTGCAGCATATATTAATGTCCAAGGCCTTCACATTCACTCACCATTCATTCACTGACTCACCCAAAGCAACTTCCAGTCCTACAAGCTCCATTGGTAAGTGGATTGGTAAGTCTATACATTTTTAACTTTTATAGTGCATTTTTATTGTGCTCTTTTTATGTTTAGATAGGTTTAGATACATAGACATTTACCAACATGTTACAATTACCTACAGTATTCAGTAGAGTAGCATGCTGTACAAGTTTGTAGCCTAGGAGCAAGAGGCCGTACCATATAGCCTAGGAGTGTAGTAGACTGTACCATCTAGGTTTGTGCAAGTGCACTCTGTGATGTTGGCACAGTGACAAAATCATCTTAGGGTGCATTTCTTGGAGCATATCCCCATTGTTGTTAAGCAACACATGACTATGTCTACTTGTTCTTTCATCTCTTTGTGCCTCAACCTCTTCAAGCTTCAGGGCTTTCTGTTTTTTTTTGTTGTTGTTGTTGTTGCTGTTTGTTTGCTTCTTTAGTTTTGTTTGATTAATTATACTTGTCAAATGAGAAAATCATACATATCATTATTGGTTCAAATATAGCGTCTGGCTTTGTGTTTAACAGACAGAAAGTGCTAAAAAGGTGCTGCTTCTTATCTCCTTACCTTGTGGAACTTTTTTTTTTTTAATCACCCACTTTACTCCCTTCCTGTACTCTTCTTTTCTTACTCTTCCTTTTCCTTTCATTTAGTCTTTCAAATTATTAATTTACACCATTATCATCATTTCCCATCTTCCTTTGTCTCTTTGTTCCCTTCCATCTGTCTCTAAAGGAAACTTAGCATTTCTGCCTACAGTGAGTTTTCTAATGCTAAGCTGAGGAGAGGGCTGGTAATGCTGCCAAGAGTGATAAGCTGCATATTTGACCTCCCTAGTTAAATGGGAGAAAGCATAGGTGTGATCTTTTAGTACTCACTTCATAAATAGAATAAAGATTTGTTCTCCGGTTGAAGAAAACTAAGGTGGCTGCTTTTGTAACAATAAATTGAGGCAGTTATCAAGTCTGAAGGACTGAGGAAAAGGCCAATATTTTGAGAAATGCAATTTAGAAGATTAATAGAAATGTTTATAGAAACCTCTGGAGCACTGGCTGGCTTTAACAGGGCAGCGAGAGAAACTTTTCAACTACAAAGGGAATTGAGGAAGCAGGAAACCTACCAGTATCTGGTTGTTTCATTGACACTATCAGGAAGGCATGAATTGGGTATTGAAAAGAAGGAAAAAGGCTTGAAATTACATGAAAATCAGGTTATCAGGAAGCAGAAAAAGAAAAAAACTTTAAGGTAAGGCAGAAAATAATGAAATGCTTTAGAATAGATGAGTCTCCTATTTGCAAAATTTGACTCTTGTGTTTCCCTAAAAGCAAGAGTAAAATTAGGCTAGAAACAAGATGGGGGAAAGACTTCCTCTTCTCTCTGCCTCAGGGGCCTGGCTCAGGATGAGTAGTGCCTCTTCCCTAATTAATCATATAATAAAATTATATGATTCAGTGTAAGACTAAGGCTTTCTTGGGGATGATGTTGGTTTGATGCTGTTGATCCTGCCTCAAAATATCCTCCTGATTGGCTCTGCACTGTGTGTTCTCTTCTTCATTCCACTTTACATCCTCACTGTGCCAATCACAGATGGTTTAGCTGGAAAATAATGAGGCTATTACCTATAAAACTCTTGTGTTACAATTAAAACCATTGTCTTTATGAAATGTTCTTTCACGTGTCAATTTAGTAGGTTATAGAAAGCAGCAGTTTTCATAGTTTAATAGCAAAACTTTTCTTCCCTTGAAACCTTATGTGGCAGTGTGTATATATAAACACACACACATCTACATACTTACATATAATTACATACATACACAAACACACACACACACATATATCATAAAGGAATTCAAGGAGGTTTGCTGAATTGCAGGAATGGAGAATCTTTGCTGCCTCCTCACTTCCATTTTCCCACTTTTTAAAAACGACTCCTATGTAACATCAACTCAATCTCTGAGAGTCTGAGTTTGGTTAATGTATACAGTTGACCCTTGAACAATAGGGAGGTTAGGGCTCTGAACCCCTGCTTAATTGAAAACCTCAGTATAACTTTTCACTCCCCCAAAACATAACTACTGTTAGCTTACTGTTGACTGACAGCCTTACCAATAACATAGTCAATTGATACCTATGTTCTATATTACATGTATTATACACTGTATTCTTACAATAAAGCAAGCTAGAAAAAAAATGTTAAGAAAATCATAAGAAAGAAAAATATATTTACCATTAAGTGGAAGTGAACCATAATAAAGTTCTTTATCCTTGTTGTCTTCACATTAAGTAGACTGGGGAGGAGGAGAAAGAGGAGGGCTTGGTCTTCCTGTCTCAGAGATGGCAGAGACAGAAGAAAATCTGCATATAAACAGACTAGCAAAGTTCAAACCCCTGTTGTTCAAGGGTCACCTATACATATTTCCTAAAACCCAAAGGATAGTTGCTACACCTAATTTAATTTTTGGTCATTTTTCTATAGATTAGATTTAAAATACTAGCACAGGGGCTTGGACAAAGAGTAAATGCAAACAATGTAAATATGACCTGATTGTAATAGACTTGATTAAGAAAGATGATAGAAAAAAAAAAAAGACACTACTGCAAAAGAAGATAAAATTGCTAAGGCTGTTAACGTTCTCTTGAAGTTTGACCTTCCATGCATGTAGAAACAGAATGGTGATAACCAAATACGTGTGATTCACTGAGAGAGTGCACAAGATTTTGGGTGTCAGTAAAATAGTCCATAAAAAGTCAGTTACAGTTCTTTCATTTTCCTGCCAACTTCCTTTCTTCTGTCCTTCTAGCAAAACAAAAACAGTCACAGAGCAAATCCTCTATGAGAAAATGTTGTGTTAAGGTTGAAGAAATGGACTAAAAAGTTGAACAGACAGAAGAATAAAGAATGACTTTCCACCAGCTCTCTTCCTAAGCCACTCTAGATAAACACACTCTGAGTAAAATTGGTGTGTTTCCCTGAACAGCTTCAGGAAAAATTCCTCACTGTTCCTCCTCACCTGCTATCCAGATTGCCATCTCTCTCCACGTAAACATTCTCTGTCTGTTTAATCAACAAAAAAATCTTGAGTGCTATGATAAGTCAGGTATTACACTAGCTATCAGGTATGGATTTTAAGGTAGAAGACTCAATTTGGACACTATAAACTGTCCCAGACTCATGATGGTTTGACTTATGATTTTTTAACTTTACAATGGTATAAAAATGATACACATTCAATAGAAACCATACTTCAGTTTTTGAATTTTGATTTTTTCTTGGTCTAGTCATACGTGGTAAGATAATCTCTCCTGATGCTGGACAGTGGCAGTGAGCACTGCTCCCAGGCAGGCATGTGATCACAAGGGCGACCAACCAACCTCTACAGCCTACTACGCTGCCAGATGATTTTGCCCAATATAGGCTAATGTAAGTGTTTTGAGCATATAGGTTAGGTATATTAAATGCATTTTTGACTTAACAGTATTTTTCAACTTATAGTGGGTTTATGGGGACATAGCCCCATTGTCCGTAAATTGAGAAGCATCTATATTCAGTTTTTTCAAAGGCCTATAATTATTATCCTACACCCCTGTGGAAAGGAAAGAAAAGTTATCATTTCTGAATGGAGAATGCAAATTTCTTCCTCTCATTAGTAGCATTATCTAAAAGACTAAAGAGGGTACATTATATATCCTGCTCTATCTAGTACTAGTTTATCACAATAATATATGAGAAAGATGCCAGAAGAATAGGACAGAAAGTATTTTCACCTTTTGCTTGAATGTGAGACATTCTACCCGTCCTCCATAGTTCCTTGGAGATTAAAAGGAAAGAAATAAAACTTTCATCACTCATGCATTTCTGGTCAGGCAACCCTGAGGGTTACTTCCTGTTTTGCTGTTTGAATAATAGTCTGATGCTGAGGGCAAATGGCTTGTGTTTTATTTTATTGCACTGCTGTACAGCAATTTTGGTCTCCAATTGAACATTTCATTTTTTCTTTATTAAATTTCACGATTGTTCTTTACCTCAGGTACTTAGAGTAGTAGCACTTGTATTTTTGGAGAGCACATTTTCTCCAATATAAGTGCTTATCATAAAGAACCTGGTGCTTTCCAGTACAAGGAAGCCAGACAAGATAAGCTGGGAATGGGTACTTAGACTGTGGAAAGGCAGAGTGCAGGCACTTGTAAAGTAGGGAGGAAGAAGGGGAGGAGGGTGAACTGACTTAATGCATAGCAGATCAGTGTGCTGCCTAATCAATGTGGCAAAAGGGTCAAGTCATCATGGTTGAGATGTGGTTGATAATGGACTTCATATAACAGTCATTATAGGGAGAATGAATATGAACTCTGCGGAGGATACAAAGGACACAAGCTACAAGCAATCCTAATACATCTAAGGCCAAGTTCAAGTGTCATTTTTCCCATCAGGTCCTTTCTAACTACATCAGCCCTCCCTGCTCTACCTCTTCAATGAATTTATCTATTGCTTCCTTTAGTGGCACATGAGTTAACACTTAACCATTTGCTTTGTATTTTTTATTCTTCTTTTTAACACTTTTGAATATCTGATACTATTGGTTTACGTGATCATGCTTTACACCTTAACAGGCCTGCAAGAGTTTAAAGACAGTAGCCATGTCCTCAAAGAGATTGAGTGATGTGGTAGAATAATATTAATATAGTAACTATCTTAATTGTAAGATAATCACTATTATAATATTTAAAACACAGAATCTGCGTTTTGACAGGTTTATGCAATTTGCCCAAGTATTGATGTTAAAATTTAAAACCTGGATTTATAAAACCCTGTAGCTCACACTTATTCTAACAGAAGAAAGCACTGGAATTCCACTCAAACAATTAGAGGTCTAGCCTGAACTCGACCTCTTCTAGATGTACAATTGTGGACATTCATTTCCTTTTTATGAGCCTCAATTTTATCATCCATAATATGGGCATAATAACTGCAAACCTCTTAATATAGTTGAAGTTTCAAAAAATCATGATCTGTGAGGAAATGTTAAAATTAAATGTATTATACAAATTAAAGTATAATGTCTCATATCTTCTTTTGTACCTACACCTCACCCTAGTACCTAATATAGTATTAACGTACGGAATCCATTTAGCTATTTTTAAGTGCCATGGCTTTAAATATAATGAGGTAATAGGGAAAATAAAATTTAGAAAGCAGATCTATAAAATATTGAATCAATTCTAGTGATTCTTTATATTTTTAAATTTAATTTCAGGTTTTTGATGTGTGTGTGTGTTGTGTGCATGTGTGTGTTCATTGTGTTCAATGAGTGGGATGGGTGAGAAAGGAGCAGTTTGGTGTCAGCAAATAACCACATGAGCAGAGAATATAGCCAGGAAACCTGTTAGTTTTGCAAAATTCAGTTGTTAATACATCAGGGGAAAAACTCAACTAATGTCATTGATTTGATCACTTAAAGTGGTACTTGGACCCCAGAAGGTAATTATTAGAAACCAATATTTTTTGTTTAAAAAAATTGTGGAACATTGCCTAACCCCACCTTCCCACATACCCTCTCCATCATCTAATACATAACAATTTAAATTCAGTTTGTTGAATTTGATGTTTATTTTGAAATTGTAATTATGAAAGCTTGTTAAATTGGTAGACTCTGTAAACCATGCCTTCTGGCATTCAGACACTATGCAACCGTTTCCCCGCATTAATTCTGAGCGTGGCCACGTAGTTTGCTTTGATGAATGGGACACTATCAAGTGTGGTGAAAGCACAGGTTTGAGAACTAATTGCATTGAGGCTTGTTATCTTGTAACTCTTCCATCTGGAAAGCCAGCCACCAAGCTTTAAAGAATTGTGGTGGGATTACCTGAATAACCAGTGGGTACAGAAAGAGAGAAATTGCAACATAAGATATCATCTTGGGAAGTCCAGCCCCACCTGATGGAGCTCACATTTAGCTGCATGAGTGACTTCAGTGAAAAATGTGGAGAACCATCTACAGAGTTGTGATAATTAATATGTCATCGTTTAAAGCCACTAAGTTTTGAGGGTGTTTTGTTTTGTTTCAACGTATAGCTGAAACACTAATGAAGATTCACACATACATATAATGCAAACTTTAATCCTCTACTATCTTTTAATTGACTAGCTTCTTCTTAGGCATATTAGTATAACGGTAAGCAGAGGTTAGGTTTTAAGTCTCTCTTGACCTCACTGCACTGCCCTTTACCACCTAAAGCACGGACTGTAGTTTAGGAAGATTAATGCTCCTTCTTTACCTGCTCCCGCAAGAAGACATGGGGGAGTGGAGGACTAATTTTGTTAAGACTATTTTTTTTCCAGCCTTTCAAGAAGTATCACACCAAGGATTGCAAATAAACATGAAGGAACTGTGCCCATATAAGAAGTAGAATAACAGTATTGGAAAAGTCTTGTGCAATGAGAGTGCAAAGGAAAGTCTCTGAAAGCCTTGACTTCTCAGGTTTCTCTCTCATGGGTGGTGGGGGTACAGTTTCTTAGCTTCATAGTTGTGACCAACTCTTGGAAACACCTCAGAAATCATCTAGTGTCTGGTTAACTCTCGCTCACATATGGATAATTCATCTCTATTATATGAAGGGCTCTGACTCTGAATTTTTATTTTCCTCCTCCTTCCTTTCCCTTCCACAGATGTTCTTATGCTTCCGTTATTCCATGTAGATGGCCCTTCAGCTCTTTGGCAGAATTGTCAGTCTTGCCCATGACCTCCCAAATTTCAAAGAGTCATTTTGGGGAACCAAAATAGGGCAATGGGGAGGAAATTTTGAATACAAGGTCTCAAGGTTGCCTGTACAATATTTTCACTGCTGTCAATTGTAGACAAGCTTTTGTGTTGTTGAACATATTAAATCAAAAACCTGCACCTTTTCCCCAGGGTCACATATTTATTCTGGGTGCTGCTACATTGTAAACCCCTATCAGTGAGAAACGTGCTACTTTACTTGATTCTTAATCATTGCTACAACTCTAGATTAGTAAGTACCATTGTTATGCACAACATAATCAAATAATCTAGGTGACATTTCATATATGCCTTTCTATATTACCCCAGGTGAGGGTATGTATTGACCATTTTGATTTAAGAAATTGAATATTCGATTCTCTCCCAGTGAATATAAGGTACAGCAGAAGAAGAGGAGAATGAGGGGAAAGAGTGGCCAACTCTTAAATTACAGAAAGTATTTACTTTTTAAAGAAACTGAAAAATTAAAATAGTCAATTAAACAAAAACAATCAATAATGGAAATGGGAGTAATTCACTTTCCATTCCAATTTTCACTTATTTGAAGGCCTTTGTATGATCCAATCCTCTCACTAATGTAAAATAAAATAAAATAAATGAGTTTTTAACTTAATACTTACTTTGATTTGAAAATAAGGAAGTTTAAATTACCTAAATAATAAAGATGAATTTTGGAATATAGTCAAATTACACTAGCACCTCCCTCTAATTCCCCCCACCCTGGACACTCTGAAATTGTTAAGGGCACTCACGTGGTAGAGTCACCCCTTAGAAATACGTCAGTAGCTAATAGATATTAATAAGCCTTTTATTTTAGAATAATTTTAAATTTACAGAATGATTACAAAGATAGTACGAAGAGTTCCTGTATATCCCACATTCAATTTACCTCATTATTAGCAACTTAGTATGGTATATTCTTCACAATGAATGATTATTGATACATTATTGTTAACTAAATTCCATACTTTATTCAGATTTTCCTTTATCCCTAATGTCTTTTTATTCTTTTGGGATCCAATCCAAGATACCATTACAGGTGGTCATTATGCGTCCTTAGGCTTCTCTAGATTGTGTTGGTTTCTCGGACTTTTCTTAGATGGTTTTGATGACCTTGATAGTTTTGAGGAGTATTGGTACAATATTCTGTAGAATAATGCTCAATTAAGATTTGTCTGATACTTCTCTCATGGTTAAACTCTGGTAATATGCTTTTGGGAAGTAGACTACTAGTAAAGTACCATTCTTAGCATACCAAAGATACATACTATCAATGACAATGCTGTTGATGTTAATCTTAATCACCTGGTTTAAGACTCTGTTTTCCAAGTTCCTATACTATAAAGTTCCTCTTATTCCCCTCTGTCTTCTATACTATATTCCTTTGGGAAAAAAAAAAGTCATTATGTACAGCCCACAATTAAGAAATGGGGAGTTATGCTCTACTTTTTTAACAGTGAAGTGTCTACAAAAATTACTTGGAGTTTTGAAAGGGAGATTTATCTATTCTCCCTCCATCTATTATTTATTCAAGCATCTATTTATGTCAATGTCATAATTTCTTTAATATAGTTGCTGGCTCAGAATCCATTTTTAGGCCTAATATAAGCTGTTTAAAACCCAGTTGTATTCCACCCTTTTTGTCTTAGTTAAAATTTCCCCTCCCTGTGTGGTTGTTTGTGATATAGCCCACTTGCTCCTCATTGCACTAACTCCAAAGCCAACATCCCCCACAGCTGCTGAGAAAATCAGGATGAAACCTAAGGGCAAACAGAGCCAAGTAAATAAATTCCACCTTTCTCAGGTGTTTTCTTAAATCTAGCCTATTAACAACCCCCCCCCCCCCATGCTAGCTGTGGACCTGAATAAAGGCGTAGCCCACAGAGGCACGTGCTCTCTTCCTCTCTTCCTCCCTACGCACTGTTCCAGCACCCTGCTGCCCCTGGACTTCTCTCATGGGCTCATCTCTGCTCTTGTGGACATGTGAGTAATAAAATGCTTCTCTTGTTTCATGTGTCTGGTTGCACTGCCTTCTCTGTGTCTCACCTGCTGGACACACTCAAATCTAGCTTTTCCTAGCCAAGGCTTTCCTAGAAAGTGGCTATTTTGGCTTATGGTCACTTTCGAGAGGGAGACCTGAAGATCAAATTAGAAAGAAATCACAACAGGCAGTATGGACTTATGGATATATACTTTATATTTTAGTTTATAATTTAATACTACTTTACTTTTTTTTTTTTTTTTTTTTTTTTTTTTTTTTTGCTCAATTTGTTCCAGGTTTGGTTATTGGACCTCTTTCACTTCTGTATCCATTTGACACACTCTAATCGTGTGTCCCCTGTGTTTTTTTTTTTTTTTTTTTTTTTAGCATTTCCTTACTTTCTTGCACTATGTGATGCTCCAGGCTAATCTTGTATGTTTCTATAACAAATTCTAGAGTAAGTTATTTCTCCAAGAAACCCTAGTTGCTTTTATGGGAGAGTAGTGTTTGAAACTAAAATCTCTATGCTGGGTATGCTCATCGCTACTGGGGTGTTACTTCTTCGAGGCCCTCTCAGCTAACAAAGCGTGAAAATATGTGCGTGTGCTAACCCTGTACTTCCACTTATCTATATATGTTTCCATATGTGACCATCTGCATGTTTGTTAAGCTGAAATGATTTCATATTGATGTCTCTGACTTTAATCTATTATTACATGGATCTTTCTATTCTGCTTCCTTGTTTATCTGTAACCTCTCAATGTTCCCACTCTCAAAGTGTGATTAACTGGCTTCCAGCAGATGCCATTAATTGTTCAGTTCCTGTATACAGGCATAATGGTTTCATAGTTGTTAGCCTGTTACTCCTATGCAAGAAAAAATAAAAAATAAAAACATTATCAACTAAAGTGCAGTGCTTGCACAATTCCGTTTACCTTTTGTCCTATAGACTCTACTCACTTCCAAAGTTACTTAGGGCAGCACCTTACAGCTGTAAAGTTGTTGCATCCATTTGTAATTTAAATTATTTTGTTACATTCTGAATTTCCTCCTAGGATCCCCTGACCTATAAAATATGTATATTTTTCAATTTGCATGTATTAAGATTTACTGTTAGTGTTGTAAATTTCTGTGGGTTTTGATAAAAATGCTGAACGTTTTGAATTCACCATTATAATATACAGAATAATTTCATAATCAAAAAATATCCCTTGTGCTGTATTTATTCATTTCTCCATCCTTTAACCCCTGCCAAACTCCTATTAACCACTGATTTGTTTACTTTGTCTATAATTTTCCTTTTTCCAGAATTCCATATAATTGGATTCATGTAGTATGCAGGCTTTTCATACTGTTTTCTTTCATATAATAATATTCATTTAGGCGTTATTTTTGGCTTGATAGCTCATTTAGTTTTATCACCCCAAAAATATTTATTGCATGTATGTACTGTACGGCTTGCTTATTTACTTATCAAAGGACATCTTGGTTGCTTTCAGTTCAGGCAATTCTGAGTAAAGTTGCTATAAACGTCTACGTGCGGGTTTTTATGTGGATATAAATTTCCAATTACATTGGGTAAATACCTAGGAGTGTGCTAGGTGGATCATATGATAGGATTACATTTATTATTAGCTTTGTAAGCAACTACCGAACAACTTTCAAAGTGACTGTACCATTTTGCATTTCCAGCGGCAATAAATGAAAGTGCCTTCAGACGCTCATCCATACCAGCATTTGATATGTCCAGTGCTAAATATTAGCCACTCTGATAGGTGTGTAGCACTTTCTCATTATTGCTTAAATTTCCAATTTCCTTATGACAAATGAGATTGAGTATCTTATTAGCCATCTGTATATCTTCTTTGGTAAGTGGATCTTTTGTATTTTTAATTGAACTGTTTTCACTTTTGAATTTTAAAAATTAAGAGTGGCTGAATTTTGTACATTTTGAATAGACTTCAGGAAATATGTTTTGCAGATGTTTTCTCTTAATTGTTTTTCACAGATGTTTTTAATTTTAATAACATCCCATTTACCAATTTTTTTCTTGCATGGATCATGCTAGTTGTGTTTTATTTAAAAACTCATCACCAAATCTTAGGTCAATGTGAATTATCTCCTATGTTCAAGACTTGTAGCTTTGTATTATATATTTAATTTCTATTTTCCATGTTGCGCTACTATTTTTGTAATATATAAGGTGGAGATTTTTTTGCATGTGGAGATCCAATATTTTCAGTGCCTTTCGTTGAGAAGTCTATTCTTTCTCCTTCAACTTGTCTTTCTCCCTCTGTCAAAGATCAATTTACTTTATTTGTGTAAATCAATTCATAACTATTTTTTTCCATTGATGTGCATATCCATTCTTTCACCAATATTACACTACCTTGACTACTGTAGCTTTATAATAAGTTTTGAAATCAAGTATTGTGAAATCATTCAACTTTGTTCTTTGGTATTTTTTGCTTTCCATAAAAATTTTAAGTTTTTAAATATTGACTAATAGCTTTCTGAGATTTTTGACTGGGATTGCATTGACTCTATAGATCAATTTGGGAAAATTGTCACATGAGTAACACTGAGTCTTCCAGTTCATGAACATGGACTATTTCTACATTTATTTAGATAAATTCTGCATTTCTCGTCAATATTTGTAAATGATATTGGTTTTGGGTTTTTTTTTTAATTTCCTTTTTATTTTGGCTTATATAGAGGTACAAATGTTATATACATTGTCTTCACCCCAGCTGAGTCAGAGCTTCAAGCATGTCCGACCCCCAGACAGTGCACACTGCATCCATTTGGTATGTATATACTCATCCCCTATTCCCCCTCCTACCTGCCCGACACCTGATGAATGTTACTAATATATGTTCACATAAGTGTTAATCAGTTAAGACCAACTTGATGGTTAGTATATGTGGTGCTTGATTTTCCATTCTTGTGATACTTCACTTAGTAGAATGGGCCCCAGCTCTATCCAGGATAATACAAGAAATGCTAGATCACTATTGTTTTTTGTGGCTGAGTAGAACTCTGTGGTATACATATACCACATTTTATTAATCCACTCATGTATTGATGGGCACTTGGGTTGTTTCCACATCTTTGCAACTGTGAATTGTGCTGCTATAAATATTATAGTGCAGTTGTCTTTTTTGTTTCTTTGGGTAGATGCCCAATAATGGGATTGCTGGGTCAAATGATAGTTCTGTGTGTAGCTCTCTGAAGTATCTCCATGTTACTTTCCATAGATGTTGTACTAGTTTGCAGTCCCAGGACAGTGTATGAGTGTTCCTATCTCTCTATACCCATGCCAACATTTATTGTTTGGGGACTTTTTGATAAAGGCCATTCTCACTGGAGATAAGTGATATCTCATTGTGGTTTTGATTTGTATTTTCCTGATGATTAGAGATTTTGATCATTTTTCCATGTGTTTGTTTGCCATTAGTCTACCTTCTTTTGAAAAGTTTCTGTTCATGTCCTTTTCCCCACTTTTTAAATGGAGTTGTTTGATTTTTTTCATGCTGACTCTGAGTTCTATATACATTCTAGTTATCAACCCTTTATTGGATGTGTGGCATGCAAATATTTTCTCCTATTCTGTAGGTTGTCTGTATGCTCTCGTGACAGTTTCCTTGACTGTATGGTATCGGTTTTTGAATTTAAAATTTCAAACGTAAATTGCTGGTATATAGGAAACAATCGAATTTTGTATATTAATATTGTATCCTTTGACTTTTTAATATTCACTTTTTATATTCAAAAGCATTTTTTATTCTTTGGGATTTTCTAGACATATAATCACATAATCTGTGAACAAAAGCATATTATTCTTTTCTAATTCATATAGTTTTATTTACTTGTTGCACTAGCTAAGACTTCCACTATGAAATTGTCTAGGAAAGAAGAATGAGAGAGGTCATTATTTTCACCTTGCCAATCCCAACAAGAATGCACTGAATTTCTCACCATTATGTATGATATCAGCTATACATTTATGTACATATTCTCTATAAAATTGAGAAATTTCCTCTTTATTCACATTTTGCAGAGTTTTTATAATGAATGACTGCTGGGTTTTGTAAAATGGTTTTTGTCAGTGTCAATTGATATGATCATATGATTTTTCTTCTTTAGTCTGTTAATACAGTATATTATATTGACTTTTTTATGTTAAACTATCCTTAAACAACTAGAATAAGTTCCACTTGGTTATAGTAAATAATTCTTATTCCATATTGTTGGATTTATGTCAGTATGTGAAGAATTTTGACTAAGTTTATGAGAGAGATTTATAGTTTTCCTTTCTTTTAATGTTTTTATCTGGTTTTGGTATTAGGATAATATTGTCTTCAATAAATAGAGAAGTGTTCTCTCTTCTATAATTCTAAGTTAATATAGCTGCTCCAGCATTCTGTTGGTTAATGCTAGCATGGTGTATCTTTCTGCATTACTTTTAAATTATCAATGTGCTTATATTTAATGTGAGTTTCTTATAGACAACATATAATTTTCTTGTACTTTGTATCTACTCTGATAATCTGTGTATATAGACCATTCATATTTACAGTTATTATTGGTATATTTGGATTATACCAACTCTTTTTGTACCTGCTTTCTGTTTGTTTCCAAAGGTCTCTTTTTCTGCCTTCTCTGGTTTTAATTAGGCATTTTGAATGATTACATTTTATTTCTTCTTTTTGTGTATCAATTATACTTCAATAAATCAGTGGTTTCCTTAGAGTTTACATTTTGGGTTTCTAACTAATCCAACTCCACCTTCAAATAACACTGCTCTATCTCATGTTTAGTACAGGTGTCTTATAACATAGGATTCTCAATTCCTCCACTTTTGTCCTAGTAATATTGTCAATCGTCTCCCTTACATGTTATAATCATCTATTACATTTATCTTTTAGATCTGTTATCAGATCCTTTAAAAATAAGAAAAAAGACTTTATTTTCATGTATTCATTCCATAAGGCTCTCCCTTTTATTACGTGGATCCATGTTTCTGATCTACATTATTTTCCTTCCAAGGGAAAAGATGGTAACATTTCTTGCAGAGCAGGACTGCCAATAATGAATTTGCTTAATGTTGTCTAAAAGTATTTTTCCCCTTGATTTCTGAAGGATAATTTTGATGGATATGGAATTCTAGACTTTGTTTTCTTTCAGCATGTCAAATATTTCCCACCCTTATTTCTTCTTGCACGTTTTCTGAAGAGATGTCTGATATAGTAATTCCTATACATGTTCCTCTACAATTAAAATGATCTCCCTTCTGGTTTATTTCAATATTCTGTCTGTCTTTGGTTTACTGAAGTTTGCATATGACATGCATAGGTTTAGTTTATTTGGCATTTATTCTGTTGATGTGCTCTGACCTTCCTGGATATGTTTTGATGTATACATTAATCTTAGAAAGTTTTCATCATTATCACTGCAAATACTACTCTTGCTCTCTTTGTCTTTTCCTTCTGACATTCCAAATATGTATATGTTACTTCTTTAGAAATTGTCCCACAGTTCTTGGATGTTCTATTCTTAGTATCCTTTTTCCTATTTGCATTTTAATTTGGGGAATTTCTATTAACCCATTTTCAAGCTCGCTAATTCTTTGGCCTTGTTGCATCTATTGATGAGTCAGTTCATCCATGACACGTATGTCTGTTACAGTGTATTTGATTTCTAGCATTTCCTTTGATTCTTTCTTAGAATTTTCAGTTTTGATTATATTATCCATTTTATGCTATTTTTTTCTATTATAGCTCTTAAAATATTAATTAGTAATTGTCAGTTCCCTATTTCAGCATGTATTATCTGTTTCATTGTGATATTTGCTTTTTCTTTTCAAATGGTGTGTTTTTTCCCACTTGCCCTATGTTCTTCCTTGCATTTTTATTATCATTTTTTGAATGACAAACACATATTATCAGGTTATAGAAACTCAAATAGGCCTCTATGGTGAAAATTTGTTAATCTGTCTAGTAGTCCTGCTTTGCTTAATGCTTTCTGTAGCTATAGTTGACAGAGGCTTCATATTCCTCTTGTGTACTTGTTTTGGTCTTTCCTCTTTAAATTCCTGTAAGTTCTCCTCCTTAAAGAAAATGGCTTTCTTGCAGTTCTTTCAGCTATAATCCATTACATCATTATAATGGGCCCTGTTAATGTGATGTTACTGTAATGAGCAGTAACAACATTCTAAAATCTTCCCATTAAATCTCAATATTTGAGCTGGTCTGTGTTTCTGGCCTTGACATATGTGTTTCTTCTTTTCCACACTCCCATTTTCCAGATGAGACAGGAAGACTAGAGGGGGCTGAATGAGGGGAATGCCTTTCCCCTAGGGCTCAATGACAAGGTTCTGGTAAAATCTTTCCCTCCGAAAAGTAGATCTTTGCTATGAAGAAAAATATGGGAATGTTCTGCAAGGATTACTCCTCTTCCCCTTACTAAGCTGAAGGTGATTATAAAAATCAACAACAAAATAGCATACCTATTGGAATACTAGTCAATATTCTGCAAATGTAAAACTCAACAAAATACAATTCTTTAATATATTTTCTTTGAATAGATGTCAGAATTTAGAACTTCTTTTAAATCTTGGGCACATCTTTTATTCTTGCCTAAAATATAGAGCACATTGACTTATTAATCACGACATCTCCAGAAGCAAAAAAAAAAAAAAAAGGAAAAGGAAAAAGAATTATTATGAAGTTTATAAAACTAACCATTGAGTTATTTTGTGACTATGTTAAATTAGTATTGCTGATTATATTTCCAGTTGCATTGGTTAAATCACTTCATTTGAAAAGATAATGTGCTTTTTGTTACAATAAAAGAGAAATTTCTAGATGCCTGCTCATTGTAAAAATGTTTGAGGGGCCATTTTATTTTTCATATCTAGAGGTGGAGGATTTCTCATCTTTGATATTCACATAGTCTGTTTTAACATACGTTAGACAAATTTTGTAACCATCTGAAATGCATTCATTTATATTCACTTCATTTATTGGGAGTAGGTGTGGGACTGAGGAATTATTGAAATATTAGTACCTAAATACTCAAATTTTGATGCTTAAAAATCTGAAGAGGTAAATTTTGTGTGTATGTGTAAAGCTATTATGAAAGTCAACCCAATTCAAAGTATATATATCCTGCTGAATTCTGAGCTTTAGGCCTTCCCAATGTTGGGTATTTGATTAATTTTTGAATTCTGATCTCTTTTGATAGTGTACAGAAAAAGCTAAATCTAGGCTCATCCTTATCAATATAAATATCATCTCTTTTTATCTGGCACATCAGATCAGATTTTTTTCCTAAAACAATACCATTAAAATGACACCTCTGCCCTTCTTATCCACAGTCATAGCTTCCAATATTAATTTCTCCACCATTCTGTAACAGACTTTAATATCCCTAAAACTTTCATTTGGGCTCCCCCAAAACATCCATTTATTCAAAAGTTAGTCAATATCAAGAAAATTGGTTAGAAGGGTTATCAATAGCAAACAAAATAATAAGTTCTAATTAAAATTAAAGTTCCACCAAAATTAAGGTAGTGTGTGATACCATGGCATAGTGTTGTGGTGATTGACCTTGCCAAATTATTCTTCCCATTCAGTTAGTTGAAATTTGATAATGAATAGTACAAAACCCTGCTCCCTAGAGAAAGTGGTGGCAGAAGTATCAATAGATGTGGCCAGACAACTAGGAGAAATTGATAGAGGTTTGTAAATTTTTTCAAATCAATTAGACCTGTATAAGTAAAATTTCTTCCCCATGAAAATACTAGAGAATTAACTTCATTCCCCAATTGTTTTCTATTTGGTTTTTGCTTGTTTTTAGTTGAAACTCAAGTCTCAGAACAAACTATATTGTTGAAGCCTGGTATATTTTTCAAATACTATGATCTTAGAGAATTAGGAACACACACAAGCACATACACCCACACGGAGAGAGACACACAAAACAGAGACAGAGAGAAAGGGACAGAGGGAGGGAGAGAGGACCAGAGAGGGAAGAGGAAGAGGATAATGGAGGGAGAGGGACACAGGGTGTGACACATGTGGGGGGGGTGGGGGGTTAGAGAAGGGAGGACAGGTGAGGGATACAGCAGAGGATGGGATCACAGAGGGGAGGGAGAGACACATAGAAGGAGAAACACAGAGACAAAGTGATATCTGAATTTTTCTTTATTTTTCAGCTGAACTATTCCATATATGTTAAAATAAAACCTAAGTATTTACTTTGCGATCCTCAGAATAAGCTTTGAAAAGAAATGCATTGAGTCTACTCGGAAAAGATACTTAATTTTCTCTGATATTGACTCTGCTTCTATTTGATCTCCAGATAAATATGTTTTAATTAATTATGCCATTATAAATCAATGTGTTTATTCTTCTAGACTTGTAGGAATATGATAAACTTTCTTTTCTTTTTTATTTTTGAGCCGTACTAGCGTAACAAAATATAAGTTAATATCTGTTTTTGGTGGATGGATAGGAAGAATTAAAAGATTCCATGTGAGATGGATTCAATTTTCTCAAGAATGCAAAAAGCAATTGATTAATCGTGGAGGTAAAGTTAAGACCTGAGTAGAGAGAGAAAATTTTTAAGGAGTTGCTTTGGGATAAAATGATTAAAAATAAGAGTATCACTAAGGATGAATAAAAAATATTGGCTTAGACATTAGATTTCAGATAAATATGGTTAGTTTGAATTTCAAAATCTCTAATTTGGACTTTTAAATGTTTCTTTTGCAATTTACAAGTTCATCCAAACCCTATTAAGGAAGTGGGACCAGAAGACAGATTTTTAATGGTGTCTTTAATTTTTTTTATATCTTTATCCATAGAAAACAACAATTAGCACCGAATAATATAGGGAAGAAAAAGGAACAGAGAATCATTTTGTTTTTCTGATTCTTAGTTCTAGGATATAAGTCATGACAAATCTAAGAAGTTGTCTGGGTCTCAAACAGATAAGAAATTCTGTAGGTGGTGATATGCTCAGAATGGTAAATATCATTAAAGTTGTTCCATATTTGAATAATTGGATTACTCAAAATTTTAATCTCATAGTTGCATAGTTGATCTGACATATGAAGAGGTACCCAAGAGTCGATGTCTGTTTTCAAGCACAAATAACTTGTCCAGGGTAAAAATTCTATTATATCACTTTTGTCTGGTTCATTCACTTTTTTTTTACACTAGACTACCTGTTATTAAAAAAAAAAAAAAAAAAAGTTTAAGCTTAGTATCACTAAAAAAAAGTTTAAGCTTAGTATCTCCCACCACTGACAGAGTCCCTTAGTCCTCATCAACATGACTGATACAATTTTTTACAGGCAAAATAATTTTACAAAATGGCACCTCTTCAGTGGATAAGAGATAATTGTGAGATATGATTAGAAGAAAATATTTCCTGTAATTATGATTTGATTTTCCAATATCTGCATATCAAAGTTTAATAAGATAAACATAGTTATGCATTCTAATAGAAATTATTTATATCAGAAATAGGACTAGAAAAATTAATGGTTATGTTTAATTAAATTGGTAAAGGAAGTCTAAGAACATGGCTAGAATCTCATGTGCTCCAGAAAGCAGTTGAAATGGAAAACAAACTCAAGGAATTTCCATGGATATATGGAAAAATTACAGAGACATTAGAAAACAAGTAACATGAGATCTGGCATACTTTACCATCATTCTGGTGAGTGTGTAGAAAACCTACCATTGTTCACAAGAATAGAATCAAGTAGATGTCTCAGTTTGGTACTAAGAAATGTCTTACAAAACTTATACTGAAGTGATAGTGGTAGCAGTAGAAAGAAGCGGTTGGACTGTGGGTATGTTTTGAAGAAAAAGTCTATAGAATTTGCTGATCAGATGAGGAATATAAGATGCACATGTCTAGACTATCTCCAGGTTAAGGAATGGTGGAGTTATCCAGTAGATTAGAGAAAACTGAGAAAGGAGAAAATGAGTTAAGAAGATGATCAGGATTTAAATTTTGCCTTGTTGGCTTTGAGATGACTCAGACTCTTACAAGGAGATATTAGATAGGAAAATAAATATACCTGGAATTGGAATGCAGGTCAAATTTAAAATATTAGGTCTGGACGACATTATTGAGAGAAATATTAGAGTCTCAAGAAATGAGTCCCAAGGCTAGACATTGGAAAGGTCCCAAAGTTAGACACTGGAAAGATAAGAATCAGCAACAAATGTTTGGTAAATTAGAGACAGAGTGATGACTAGAGCAAAGGAAAGGAAGTGTTTCAAGAAAGAGTTAGTGATCAGCTAGCTCAAGTGTTGCTAATAAATTATATAAAAGTCAAACCAGACAAAACAATACCAGTTTTAGCAACATGGGGGTTATGGGTGTCCTAACAGACTAATAGCAGTTTTACTAAAGTTAGGTTAAAAAAAAAAAAAAAAAAGTTTGATTGTGGTAAATTTGAGAGCATGGGAGGAGGGGGGAACTAAGGATAGCAAATCTTAATATAAATATTCCTTAAACGAGTTTTTCTATACATGGGAGCAAAGAAAGTAAATTTCTCTGGACAGAGATTTTAGGTCACAAAAGATTTTTATGAACATTTAAAATGGGGGAGGGATATTTCAGTATGTTGGTATAATGATGAGAATCCAGATAAGGAAATGTAGATGATATAGATGTGAAATGGGTCTATTCCAGAAGCCGCATCTTTAAGTAGATGGACCCCAGCGTGCAAGTAGAGAGGTTTGCCTAAGAGAGCAATGTGAATAATTTGATGATCATAAAGGAACAGGGGGTCAAGTGCGATATGAATTCAGTAAAAGTGGTAGATACGGCTTTGGGAGTACCAAAAGTTATTTTTGCTTTGATAACTGCATTTTCAGTGACATGAGAAACATGCATATTAGTGAAGGGTTGAGAATTGAGTAGTTGGTATGACAGAGAGAGGAAATTGTTGTTTCCAATGTAGGGGAAAAATGGCTTAGGGAGGATAAGCAGGATTGCTGGGCAGAAATAAGAGCTCCCTTGAAGCTAACACTTAAAAACAAAATGATGTGTGCCATGCTTGTCTATTTTTCTCTATTTACATTTAGACGAGATGTTTCTGATGTTGAACAGATGAAAATAAGTTATCAATCTGGGTTAAACCTATATACAGTGAAAGAATTCAAAGGCAAATGCGTTTGGGATGACAGGCAAAATATTAGGATGTGGGGATGTATGAGATTCTTCAAGTACTATGGGGAAGGTCATTGAAGTAAAAGTCTTCCATATGGACATTATTATTGCTTACAAGGGAGCTGACAGAGAAAGTCTATAGAAAAGATCTGAACGACCATAGTAAAATAATACCTTGCAAAATAAAGGAAAATGATCTGGAGTTATTCAGATGGTATTGACAAGAAGGGGAGTTGAGTTGTTTAGCCAGCTAATATTGCCCTCAAAAGGAGAAGGGACATTAATATGGCACTGAAACATTTTTCTGCAAATAGCAACGATGTGAATGTTAATGTCTTCCTCTCTTGCTGCCACATTTGTACATTGGGGCAAAGAAGTTGTTCAGGTTTATTTTATTATATAGGAAAGGATTGGGTAACTAGGGGAAATTTGTGACAATATTAGACTGTCATTAAGTGAAGTCATTTTTCAAAACCAGTTTTAAAAGTATTATATACAATGAAAGAAATTTAAACTGAGAACATATTTTTACCCACTAGGCAATATGGTCTCATGGTAAATAAGAGTGGGTGGGAAAGCAAATGGGAATGATTGCTTTAGAAAAAAATTCTGTATTAGTTATAATAGAGTTAGAGAGATGCACCCACTGAGACCCATCCATCCAATTGACAGTCTCTGTTCCTGAGAAACCCTTACATATGTGAAACAAGAAACAGGTCCTGAGATGCTCTGAAGCCTTAGGGTTACTGAAAAGTGAAAAACAACCTAAAATGTAATTATTAATGACCTGAATAAATAGTTTTATAGTAGTCCAGTTGAAAGCAGGTAAAGAGAATGAACTAAGTTTACATGGGTCAACATATATAAATCTCTAAATTTTCATAGTGATGAAGACACTAGTTACAGATATTGATATCCATATCCACAATGATACTAACCTAAGCAAATTATAAAAAGGGCACAAAACAATATTCACTCTCAAGATTGTTCATGTAGACACATACATTTAGTTAAAATACAACTGCTGAAAGGGAAAGATACATAGGAACTTCAAAACGATGATTATTTCTGATAAGAAAAGAATGGCTGTGAGACCATAACAATGGTTCAAAGCTTAAATTTAGTAAAATGCCTAAACAAAGTTTTAATAAAATACTGGATTTGAGAGAAACTGGAATTGGATATGTAAAAATAGGGTGGTAGGTTGGGTCATGCTTACAACGGTCTCAAATTCAAATAAACTACTGCGACAATACACAGCTTCACAGATCTCACACATTTCCAGGGCTTTTCTTTCCCCTCAGTAGGTGCTGGCATAAGGTGTGCTCAGTCATTTTCCAATATAGATGCCTACCCCCAAAACCAAAACATGAGAAAGGAAGAAAGATGGGATGAACACCTTCAGAAATTCTGCAGAGATAATACCTCCTTTTTTTTGTAGCTCCACTTTTTCTCCTGCTTAAAGGCACAGAATGTTTAAGGTGCCTGACGTGGAGTATTCAAACTCTGTTGAGGCATTTTACTAACCTTGTTCCCTTTTGGGGCTGTAAGACACTTTAGAATTTCCTAACATAATTTACTGTTTAGAAATTTGTAAGGGCTGCTTTTCTGTAAATGCCACCAGCAGATTATAATTTTGTCAGCAATGTTATTAGATCCAATTAGTACACCAGACTTAGATCTGTATCATTCATGGTATAAATGTTACCCTTGCTACATAACTACCATCTTGCCCTTAAAATGGTTAGCAAAACAGATCAGGTTAGCAAAACATATTTAAAAAAAGCTTTGTCTGCTTTTTTTTAAGACAAAGGGAAACTTCCTTAAGCTTGAATTAATAGTTATTAAAAATAAAAACAAGACATAAGAAAAAAATATCCTTGGCAATAAAAAAATTTAAGAAAAAGCTTTAATTTATATCTCTTAGAATACAGTTTATTTCCTTACATGAAGTGGGAATGGGGTGGGGAAGAAAGATGGAAAGAAGAGATTAAAAGTGGTAAGAAGTATAGGCTGAACAAACAATCTGAAATCTGCCACAAAATGCCAGAAAAGCAATCTTTCCTCATCCCCCTCGAGCTATGAAGAGTTGTCCTGCTAGGAGAGGGACAGGACCAGGAGAAGTCCTCCTTCCATGACATGAATTTCTTATTTTCTCTGTCCCTCCTCCATTTTCTGTGTGCTCAAAACACATTTTAAAACATGCATTTATATTATTTTTAAATACTTTTGTCTAAATTTAAAAAGTATTTTGCCTGAAAATGTCAAGATATGCTCATTATGAATAATAGCAGCTACAATAAAAAGAAAAAATATAGCACACAATTGGAATTTAATGTGATGGAGTTAGGTAAGTGATGAAAACTCACTCTGTGCATTCAATGAAGAACTAATGCTAAACTCTGACATTTCTTTTTTATTAAAAAAAAATCCCTGTATGCCTATAAACCTCATGTACTTTTCTGCATCAGACTAGCACAGGATCCAGAGATCGCAGCTTCTTAATTAACTGCCATGGGAATGTTTAGGTGTGAAATTAGTCACCAGAGGGAGCCCATATTATTCCTCAAACACAATTGCAAAAGACTGAGGACAAAGTGAAAATATATGTAGAGATTGGGGCAGAGAAGTTCAAGGAGAGTACAGAGTGTTCTTTTACTGTTTCTTGAATTGCTGTTTCCTCCCAATTTCAAGCTTCAGAATGAACTAACTTTGATAGATGCAAAGGCTTTTTAATAGCAAAGGCATAGAAGAAAACAAGATCCATTTTTTTTTCTCTCAGGGTCTATTTATCCATTGACCTTCACATTTACTTAACATGAAAATGACTTTCGTACATGCTGATTCAATTTACACAAGTGTAAGACATTTTATTAGGCTCCTAGGCAGGTTAACTGTGATAGTTTCTAAACAATGCAAGTGTCAATAATTTGCCCAGTTATTTTCAAAGTGAAATCAATCTTGATCATGTATTTAGCAAGTGAAGTTGTCTACACATTTGGTCTTTGAATCAAGTATGAAAGAAAGCAGAGTTTGGAAGCAGAAGAAACTCCTCACTCTACAGCTATGGTCCCCAAACCCGGGGCTGTGCATCAGTACCAGTACCAGTCTCTGGCCTCTTAGAAACCAGGCCACACAGCAGGAGGTGAGCCTGCCTCCTGCAAGCAAGTAAAGTTTCATCTGTATTTACAGCTACTCTCTGTGGCTCATGTTAGCTTCAGCTCCACCTCCTGTCAATCAGCGGTAGCATTAGATTCTCATAGGAGCATGGACACTACTGTAAACTGTGCATGCAAGGGATCTAGGTTGCATGCTTCTTATGAGAATCTAATGCCTGATTATATGAGGTAGAGATCAGGTGATGCTAGCACTGAGGAAAGGCTACAAATATAAATGATCATTAGCAGAGATGTTTTCACAGAGACCATGGTAAATCATTTGCTTGCAGATTCATGTTGAAACCTTATCAGTTTGTGACAAGTGACAAGGTGCATGTGGTGGCAGGCTTTACGTCAGAATCTGACACATATTAGTCTGCATATGGCCCACCCATTTTACTTTCCACTTCTGCCTGCACCTCTTTCCCACACTGTGCACTTGTCTCAGTTATACTTTTGGTAAGCCCACTAGCTAGCCCTAGCAAAAATGAGTAAAAAACAAATGTTGCCAGAGAGCTTCTTTGAAATCGGGGAAAGACCCAATGATGAGATAGCAGAAGACTCTAAGATAGTCCACAAGATGAAAGTTGCAGTTGAAGGAAAATAGCCAATAGTCCTACTTAAACTATGGGTTCATTGAAACAGGTGATTGACATTCTCCAAGCTGGCTTTGTATAATATATGTTGACTGGCTATCCAACAAAGCCATGGAACCTTCAAAACTGCTTCACCACATGGAAACCAAGCATCCTGCATTAAAAGATAAGTCTTTGAAGTTCTACAAAATAAAATAATGTAAACACGAAGAATAGAAGCAATTATTGAAGGCCACCACTTCATCAAGGGTGTCTGCACTGTGAGAGCATCATTCTTAGTGGCTAACCACATTGCTACAGCTAAGAAGCCCTTTACTATTGGTGAAGAGTTGATCCTGCCTGCTGCTAAGGCCATTTACCGTGACCTTTTAGGAGAGGATGCAGTTCAAAAGGTGGCATGTGGTATTCTTTCGTATAGCACCATAACTAGTCAAATTGATGAAATAACAGAGGATATTGAGGCACAATTGTTAAAGAGGATTAATGAGTCACCATGGTTCACTATGCAGGTTGATGAGTCTATACAGATGTTGACAACAAGGCAACAATGCTTGTTTTTGTGCAGTATATTTTTTAGCAGGATGTGCTTGAGGATATGTTATGTGCACTTTTGTTGCCAACCAACACCACAGCTGCAGAACTATTTGTGTCTTAGAATGATTACATATGAGGAAAACTGAATTGGCCATTTTGTGCCAGTATATGCACAGACGAAGTGGCTCCTGTGACTGGATGACTTTCTGGTTTCACTACTCTGGTCAAGGAGGCTACTTCTGAGTGTGAGTCTACACACTGTGTCATGCATAGAGAAATGCTGGCTAGCCTAAAACACGTCACCTGAACTAAACATTTTGCAGCATGTGATTAAAATTATCAACGACATTAAAGTACATGTCTTTAACTCACGTGTGTTTGCCCAGCACTGTAAGGAAATGGACACAGAATAGACAAAATAGACACACATCTTCTCTTATACACAGAAGTGAGATGGCTTTTTAAAGGTAGATCTCTGGCCAGAATTTTTGAGTTTTGGGATCTGCTCCAGAGATTTCTTCTAGAAAAAGTTACCAGTGGCAGCACATTTCAGTGACAAAGAATGGGTCACAAAACTTGCTCACTTTTGCAACATAGTCAACCCGCTCCATTCAATCTTTCACCTCAAGGGAGAAGGACAACTGTCTTCAAGACACCAGATACAGTAGCTGCATTCGAAGTCAAACTGGAATTATGGGGGTGATGAGTGAACACTGGGATTTTTGACATGTTTCAAACATTAGCAGAGCTTTTGAAAGAGACTGAGCCAGGGCTGCCTTTCTCCCAGCTAGTGCATGATTACCTATCTCTATCTCGGCTTTCACAAGTTTGAGCATTACTTCCCAACCACAAAAGACCCCTGAACTAGGAAAGAATGGATCTGTGACCCATTTGTGAATAAGCCAGGTGAATCGACTTTGTCCATGCTAGAAGAGGATCAACTACTTGAGATCACAAATTATGGTGGCCTTAAAAGTATGTTTGAGACAGCTTCAAATCTCCAAATGTTCTGTATTAAAGTCAAGGTGGAATATCCTGAACTAAGATTGCCACAAAAGCACCAAAAAGCCTGTTTCCATTTCCAGCATCCTGTCTTTGTGAAGCAGAGTTTTCTGCAGTGACAGCAACCAAAATGGGATTCTGGAGTAGACTGAACATAAGCAACACACTTTGGGTGTCACTGTTTCCCATTACCCCTTGATGGGACCGTATAGTTTCAGGAAAACAAACTCAGGGCTCCCACTGATTTTGCATTATGGTGAGTTGTATAATTATTTCATTAAATATTACAATGTAATAATAATAGATATAAAACACACAATAAATATAATGCCCTTAAATCATATTGAAACCATCCCTCCCACCCCTGCCCCAGTCCATGGAAAAATTGTTTTCCATGAAACTAGTCCCTGGTGCCAAAAAGTTTTGGGACCACTGTTCTACAGCACTTCCCATTTCATAATTCTATAATTTCAGGATTGTATGAAATGGGGAAATGAAATCTATAAATAGTTGTCAATGAATTAATTCAACTAGGTCAAACAATGAAGCTCTTTTTAAAGACAAACTCATGCCAGAACCTCAAGCAGGCATCTGGGTACTATACAACTGAACCATTTTCATGCTTGTTTGGACTGAAATGGAAGAAAATGCCATATGCAATGTTCTCTGTTGTACTCTGTAATCTCTAAATGCTTTCTTTGCTTCCCCAGATTTTAAATTCAAAGAACTGGAGCAAGATCATATTACTCAGATTTTGTAAATATTAATCTCATATTGCTATCATCCAGAATGACTGAAACTCTACCAGAACTTTGTATCTCTATTTAGTCTGTAATAATAACTTCAATTGATTGACCTGCCTTTGTATGTTTCGTTCCGTAGAAACTGCCCTAAAATATACAGGCAAAAGAAAGTGAAAGTTGTCACTGCTGTGCAAACCCTCAACTTTTGATTCCTAAATGTTAATTTATTTCACTCTTGCTACTCACTCATTTATCCAAAATGTAGATACTTATCTTATTTCACATAATTTCCTTTACCATCTGTGATTGGAATAATACAGTAGCTAAGAAGACCTCTTGCATTTGACCCCATTTCTGAAATTGTATGTAAAATGTAATGTAATGGTTATTGGATATGTATGCTGGAGTGAAAGACTTTGACTCTAGATTCTGGCTGCAGTATTTTCTAGCTCTGTCACCTTGGGGCATGTATTTACTCTCTCTCTCTCTCTGCTTTCCCATTTTCAAACCAGGTTACTAATAGTTCTTACTTCATAAAACTGTAGGGAGCATTAGATGAGGCATTAATTAGTGAAGGATACGTTCAGGAACATAGTAAGTTCTCAATAAATGTTGTTTGTTATTACTGCTTTTGATCTTTTTATTGCTGTTTTTGGTGGTAGTATATTCAATAAAAAGCCCAATTATGACTATCTCATATTCTTGCATTTTACTCTTCTTAAATTGAACTGAGATTGTTTTGATTTTGGCTTTTTGTTTCATTTTCTTGGCTTCAATTTAACAGTTTCATGTATAACTTTCTTCTTTTAATTCCAACTGTAATCCTTCCTATAATGATTTTAAATCTTGACCTCTACCACAAATATTTTATTAGCTATGCCTGTAGAATGAAATATATATATATATATATATATATATATATATATGCAAAGTGTTCAAAAAGTTTATGGAAAATGTGTATTATAAAAACATAGATTTATACATTTTTTACACTAAAACTTATAGTAATTTTTTATAATATGTCTGAACAAGATATCATTTGAATCACCAAGAAGGATTAGGCATCAGTTTGAGAAAAGCCCTTATAAAAGCATTGTGAATCCTGCTAAAATTGAACCAAGAACAAACATCAAAATTATGTTAGAGCTTGGGTAGAAGAATAGTAAAATCATTAATGCCTTAATAAAAGTTTATGGGAACAATGTCCCAAAGAAATCAGTTTACACATGGATAATTCATTTTAAGAAGGAAAAAGATGACATCGAAGATGAAGCCTGCATGGGCAGACCATGAACATTGGTTTGCAAGAAAAAAAATAATCTTGTGTGCCCTACTTGAAGAGAATTTATGATTAGCAGGCAAACAATAGACAACACAATAGACATCTCAATTGGTTCAGTTTACAAAATTCTGACTGAAACATAAAAGTTCAACAAACTTTCCACTCAATGGATGCCAAAACCTTTTATACCCAGAACTGTTTGCAGACAAGAGCAGAACTTTCAATGGCAATTTTAAATAAGTGGATCAAGATCTTAAAGTATTTCTTCAAAGATTTGTAACAGACGATGAAACATGGCTTTACCAGTATGATCTGGAAGACAAACCACAATCAAAGCAACTGCTACCAAGAAGTGGGAGTAATCCAGTCAAAGCAAAGGTGGACTGGTCAAGAGCAAAGTAATGGCAACAGTTTTTTGGGCTACTAAGGGCATTTTGCTTATTGACTTTCTGGGAAGCCAAAAAGTAACATCCACTAATTATGAGACTGTTTTAAGAAAGCTAGCCAAAGCTTTAGCAGAAAATCTTCCAGGAAAACTTTACCCAGTGAGTCCTCCTTCACTGTGACAATGCTGCTACTCCTTCCTTTTATCAAACAAGGAAAATTCCATAAGAGTTTCAATTAACTGGTTGTAATATGTATGAACAAGATCTAGTTTGAATCATTAGGAATCCACCTTACAGTCCTTACTTCACTCTTCTGATTTATTTTTTTCCTAATCTTAAATTTTTAAAGGGTACAAAATTATTTTTAGTTGTTAATGTAAAAAAAAATTATTGAAATGGTTAAATTACTAGGACCCTCAGTTCTTTAGAGATAGACAAAAGAACATCACTGGCAACATCACTTACAAAAGTGACTTGGTCTTGATGGAGCTTATGTTGATAAATAAAGCTTATATTATTTTTATGTCTTAATCTTATTTTTCCAGGAACTTTTTTGAAGTTACCTCATATGTCTGTCCGCATGCATTCATTGTTATCATAATATGAAATGGGAGAGTATACATGAGGCTTCTGTAACTTCATGTAATTGAAGCCATTTATGTGGGATTTATAAGGGAGCATGATTATAATAAGTATGGATCTTGATCATGAAGAATGTAGATCTGATCTACAGATCATGGTTGCAGAGAAGATGGGAACAGCAGTGGAGGTAGTAGGGAACTGGAACATGGTAAGAGATTTAAGAGCTGATGAAATATCTGAAAAATTTAGAGCCATGATGTTTTTACTGTGCATTTACTTTTGCTAGGAAGTGTTGTAGTTGATTGACAAAACTAGTTCATAATGGAAATTTAGAACAACGAAAGAAAAGTCATAATGATGGGTTTCTGAATTAAATGTGTATCAATTTAGTGAATAAATATGTATAAATATAAAATATATTTTTTTCAGAAATGCTATCCAAAGAATTTTCCCCTGGTTTTTAGTTGAATTGTATGACTAGAAATGTCACTTCAAAATATAAAGCTCTGTATTCTTCTAGTGTTATAAATAAAATAATTGAGAAAAGTGTTGACATTTCTGATTAATTTTTATGGAATACCACAATTATTTTTCATGTATGATTGTTCTAAAGGATGATAATGATAATAACGTATACATACAGTTCTCATTTCTGTAGTAGTGCCAGATGGTAAAAATGCCCATGCATATTAACCTATGCAAAATGATTATAGTCAATGGGAAAAAAATTACAATTGCTCCATGACCTTTGAAAATATTTGCCAAAATATTAACTTTTACTGCCATTTATAAATGTATAAGGAATTTTTAAAATAGTAAAACTAATACTTATTTAACATACTTATAATTTAGTATACTATAATAACTGCACCATTCTCTAAATATAAGAAATAATAAAGTGGTTTAGTTTGCAAAAACATGTCAAAATAGTTTTTATCTAGTATAATTTTTCTGTCATTTAAGGTACAAGATTGCATTGAATTGAGTCATCATGTCTCTAAGCTCCTCTTGACTATGACAATTTCTCAGGCTTTTATTTTTGAGGAGTTCTGGGAAAGTTTTGAGGTACAAGTGAGATATTTTGTAGAATGTCCTTAAATTGGTATTTTTCCCCCAAAATATTAAGGGAGTACAAATATTTGGTTATATGGATACTGTTTATAACATTTAAGTTGGGGTTTTTAGTGTGCTCATCTCTGTGTTCATTGTACTCAATAGGTAAGATTTTACCGCTTCCTTCCTTCGTGGTTTCCAATGTCCTTTACATCTTTTTGTGCCCATCAATTAGCTCATAATTATTAGAGTATACATGATGTTTGTTTTTCCTTTCCTGAGAAACTTAGGCTAATGTTCTCTAGTTCCATCCAAGTTACTGCAAAAAACATTATTTCATTTATTTTTTTGGCTTAGTGGTACTCCACTGTGTGTGTGTGTGTGTGTATCCCACATTTTTTAATTGACTCATGAAATGATGGGCACTTAGGTTAAAAACAAAGAAAATCTAAATATGGATTTTATTTAAAAATGACTAAATTCTAGATCCCCAAACCTATGAATAAATTTGAATAGATACATTTACTGTTTAAAACAAAAATAATCACCCTTTCTAAATTTTTTCTCAATTTCTAAAATACATTGAGGTGAAACTTTTTATTTTTTAAATATGTAATACAACATGTAGTATATTCTTCACAAGACCTAACACACAACTGTCTTTCCTGACAGGCCAAAGAGGTCCTTCATACTTTGATGTAGCCAATTATCTAAGTATTAAAAATAATGTTCAGAGGACATATCACATGACAAAAGTTCACTAGCAAAGTCTTTATTTTTTTTTATTTCAGCATATTATGGAGTTACAAATCTTTACATTATACATATTGCCTTTGCCCCGCCCAAGTCAGAGCTTCAAGTATGTCTATCCCCAGACACTGCACACTGTACCCATTAGGTGTGTATATACCCATCCCCTCCTCCTCACTCCCATCTGCCTGACACCCAGTGAATGTTACTACTATATGTGCACTTAAGTGTTGGTCAGTTAATACTAATTTGATGGTAAGTACATGTGGTGCTTGTTTTTCCATTCTAATGATACTTAGTAGAATGGGCTCCTGCCCTATCCAGGTCACAGGCTTCCTCAAACTATGGCCCCAGGGCCACATGCAGGTGTTTGTGCCCATTTGTTTTTTTACTTCAAAATAAGATATGTGCAGTGTGCATAGGAATTTGTTCACAGTTGTTTTTAAACTATAGTCCGGCCCTCCAATGGTCTGAGGGACAGTGAACTATCCCCCTGTTTAAAAAGTTTGAGGACTCCTGATCTAGGATAATAAAACAGATGCTAGATCATCATTGTTTTTAGTGGCTGAGTAGAACTCTATGTTATACATATACCACATTTTCTTAATCTACTCATGTATTAATGGGAACTTGGGTTGTTTCCATATATTTGCAATTGTGAATTGTGCTGCTATAAACATTATACTGCAGATGTCTTTTTTGTAGAATGTCTTTTGTTCCTTTGAGTATATACCCAGTAATGGAATTGCTAGATTAAATGGTAGTTCTACTTGTAGCTCTTTGAGGTATCTCCATATTACTTTCCATAAATGTTGTACTAGTTTACATTTCCATGAGCAGCGTATGAGTGTTCTATCTCTCCATATCCACATCAACATTTATTGTTTGGGGACTTTTTGATAAAGGCAATTCTCACTGGAGATAAGTGATATCTTCTTATGGTTTTGATTTGCATTTCCCTAATGATTAGAGATATTGATAATTTTTCCATATGTTTGTTGGCCATTAGTCTCTCTTCTTTTGAAAAGTTTCTGTTCATATTCTTTTCCCACTTTTTAATGGGGTGCTTTGATTTTTCTTTTGCTGATTTTCCTGAGTGTTCTATATGGATTCTAGTTAACAGTCCTTTATTGGATGCATAGAATGCGAATATTCTCTCCCATTCTGTAGGTTGTCTGTTTGATCTCATGACAGTTTCCTTGGCTGTGCAGAAGCTTTTTAATTTGATCAGGTCCCAATTATTTTGTTGTTGCTGTGATTGCCTTTGGGGTTTTCATCATAAATTCTTTGCTGAGGTCAATGTCTATAAGAGTTTTTCTAACTTGTACTTCTAGAAATCTTAAGATTTCATGCCTTAAGTTTAAATCTGATATCCACCAGGAGTTGACTTTTTTAGGTGAAAGGTACTGATCCTGTTTCAGTCTTCTACATGCAGCTATCCAATTTTCCCAGCACCATTTATTGAATAATGATTCTTTTCCCCAGTATATGTTTTTGTCTGTTTTGTCAAAGAGTAAATGGTTGTATGAGGATAGCTTTATATCTGGGTTCTCAGTTCTGTTCCATTGGTCTATGTCTCTGTTCTTGTGCTAGTGAAATGCTGTTTTAGTTACTATAGCCTTGTAGTATAGCTTGAAGTCTGGTAAATTGATGCATCCCAGTTCTTTTTGTTTAAGACTGTTTTTGCTATGTGGGGTCTTCTCTGGTTCCATAGAAAGTGTAGAATTATTTTTTTCTAGATCTGTGAAAAATGATGTTGGTATCTTAATAGGGATTGCATTGAATCCATAGATCACTTTGAGTAGTATACACATTTTACAAATGTTGATTCTGCCAAGCCATGAGAGCATGGTATGGTCTTCCACCTGTTTATGTCCTCTGCTATTTTTTTCCTTGATGTTTCTTTGTTCTGCCTATAGAGGTCTTTTACCTCCTTAATTATATTCCCAGGTATTTTATTTTCTTTGCTGCTATTGTGACATGCATTTCGCCTGAGTCTTTGATTTGGTTCTCAGTTTGACTGTTGAGGTATAAGAATGCTATTGATTTCTGTACATTGATTTTGTAACCTGAGACTTGAATAGTAGAGGTCACCCTTCATAGACAAAATAATAAAGAATATGTCTGATGCATAATTTATACTTTGGCTAAAACTATTTGCAAAATAGCATTTTTTGATAACATTATTCTATTGCCATAAAAAATTGAAAATGTTTGAGGTTGTATTATTGGGTAATTCATCCTAATCATTAGATTTGTGGTCATTCTATTGGCAATAAAACCATGCCCTGATTCCATTGCTGTAAAGGGAGTTACTCTTTTTCAGATATGTCTTCTCTTTACGTATGTAATAATATGGTCCTATTGTCCGCACAGATGTGATGGTGATTTTGATAATGATTATGATCATAATGAAATATATGGTATTAGATAATTTACTGAATATTGACTCTTAAATTTAGAACAAATGGAGGATATAGAAACTAAAATCTGCTTTAGTTTTGTAAAAACCACATTATTTATAAGCATTTTTATTAGCTGTTTACTGACTAACGTGACAAAAAATGATTTTGCTAAAGTGAACAGAAAGAAGTTGGCGTTCAATTTAAGTCTTCGCTGCAAGGATAATCTGTACTTTTTGTCATTGATAATCAAATTCTTGTCTTACCTTGGTGTGTTGAAGAATTTATTCTCAGCAGTTTGGCTGAATAGAATAGGCAGCTTTGTAATACCAAGCCCATGTGAAACTGACAGAAAATAAAACTCAATGATTACAAGGAAATGATAGGAATAGCTAAATAATCTTTCCTGTTAAAAAAAATAGTTTGACCAGGGATTAATCTCTCTTCTCCTATAACATCTAATATGCAGTGAGCACCTTTTCTATGCCTTGTAGAATTGGCATAAACCTTTCTGAGTTTGAATAAACTTGCAATGTTTTATTTGTGCCTCCAAAATCATAAATTATCTCTAAGTTCTTGTTTTGTTTTTGTGTTTTGCTAGTATCATTTCTTCTGGGACACCTTCATTATTTTTTGTCACGACCACTTCATTTATGTCGATAAAAAGTCCCTGTCACTAAGTTCTTCTGACTGCCTATCTAAAAACTCTCCTCTGGCAGCAATGTCAGCATGCCCACGGTTTAGCTATTGCTTCTGTAACTGTGTTTATGTTTGATTCAGTTTGCACTTACAGTGTAATTATCCTCTTCTTTGATGCATGTTCATTTTAGTTGGCTCATTCCCTCTTGGGATTTTCTAGTTTTGTAAAATGGCATATGGTTTTATAATTGGGAGACAAGACAACACAACTGTAGTTGACTTTGAACAATACAGGTTTGAACTGCCCAAGTTCACTTATGTGTGAACTTTTTCCATCAAAATGTGAATCAAAAATACAATATTGGCTGGTTGCGGTGGCTCACACCTGTAATCCTAGCACTCTGGGAGGCCTAGGCGGGCAGATTGCTCAAGGTCAGGAGTTTGAAACCAACCTGAACAAGAGCGAGACCCCGTCTCTGCTATAAATAGAAAGAAATTAATTGGCCAACTAATATATATAGAAAAAATTAGCCGGGCATAGTGGCACATGCCTGTAGTCCCAGCTACTCGGGAGACTGAGGCAGGAGGATTGCTTGAGCCCAGGAGTTTGAGGTTGCTGTGAGCTAGGCTGACACCATGGCACTCACTCTAGCCTGGGCAACAAAGTAAGACTCTGTCTCAAAAAATATATATATACAATATTGGCAGGATACAAACCACATGTATATGTAAGACTTACTTTTCCCATATACACAGGTTCCACAGGACCAATGTGGGACTTAAGTATGCATGAATTGTGATATACCAGGGGGTCCTGGAACTATTGCCCCATATGTACCAAGAGATGATGGTATATGATTTTCTGTCTATATGCAAACTGAGTGACACATGTATAGTGCCCAGAACTAACAGAATTTGAAAGAAGTGATATGATTGTTTCTAAAATGATACTTATCTATTCTTTAGTGATTTGTGGACTGAAGAACTCTCAGAAAACTTTGTACTTTATGCAATTACATGCAGATAACATGCCTTGATAATTGTCTCAGCATGTAGATTTCAATCGTTATGAAGTATCCATCATATGAAATATGATCTATACTAGAGACATGAAGTATCCATTTCTCTACTGTAGATGGATAATATTATCTGTCCTCAAGAATCTCACAACATTTAGAGAGAGAGATGAGATAATATAAACAACCTTAGTTCTTAAATAATATACCAAGTGATAATTGGAATTATCTGTAAGGGAGGAATTAATATGAAATAAAAACAACTGGCCAGAATGTGGTCAATTCTCATCACTTTTTCATCTATTTTATAATGAGAAAAAATTGCTTGGGAGTAAATTCTAAGATTTGAAACCGATTGAAATTTTTCTTTAGCAATTCAGGGTAATTATGCTTAAGTTTTGGGGAGGAAATAATTTCTCATTTGCATTAAATCTGGTTTACTACTGACCAGACTAACAGGAGTTATTCAAGATGGCCTTTAAAGCTGTCTCCCACGTTACAACTAGAACTGTCTCATTTTAATCTTTCTGCTTTAGAATAGATGCAGATGAATGATCCCAACATTTCTGAAACCCTTTATGTGCAAGTAAATCATTGTTAGGAGAGTTAAATTCCTTCTTTTATGGGAAAAAATACATCTCCCTTCAGCCTCTAATTGGAAGGCAATTAGTTTCTTCAGTTTTCACTACTGGTGCCTGGGAAGAATTGTTTCTTATCTTTACCTCCTGTTTTCAACTAATAAAATGTGCATGGGCCAGTCAGTACTTATTGGGTCTCTGGGCTCCCAATCGTTCATATTATAGCTATGCATTCTCTCGGCCTGACCATGTGTGTTCCACAAAGCTTGTAATAAAAAATGTATCACTTCCTTAGTATCTTCTGTGAATGCTTCTCCTTCAACCATGTGTTAAAAATTTACCTGGTGTGATAAGCACAAATTAAGTAGAATGCTTTTATCTCCCAGGAGCTTTGTATTTAATATATCACATTTACTTTTAGATAGTATCTGAAGCATTTAAGGGACACCACTACCTAGTATAAGAAAAGTGATTAGAAATAGTTCAAATAGTTAGTTGGCTGCAGTTATACAAGTTATTGTACCAAGAAGAGTATTATATTTTATATGCTCAGATTTTTGAGGATTTAATATTCCTTTCAATCTAAATTGTCCTAGTTGCTCACATTAAATTTCCAATTGAGATCCTTTTGCTTATAGGAAAGAAAATGAAAACATAAGGTAATAAGCTGGAAAAGAAAAGGACAATATGTTTGTGAAAATAGAAATATAAATTTGAGCTAATGGCTTTATTTACATGGGATACTAAGTCATTACATTCTATTTTATTAAATGTGTTTGTTTAGAAGGACCTGCTTTTCACCTGATAGTATGCCAAAAAACTTTGAATATAATAATGAGTAAACATAGACTTTAATTTCAAGAAGATTAAATTTCACTAGAAAGAAAGAAGTATGTGTCAACAAACATTTGAAAAGTACAACATTGAGAAGAAGTCGTCATAGGTCAGTTATTATTTTTATCCTGAGGTCAATTATTAACTTTCTGCCCAGTCATGAGAAATAGGCTGATGTGAGGGTCTTATCAAATATGACAACTTTGCAGAGTTTAAAAGTGGAAAAAGATCTCATCTGAGAATGTGAGTAAGAAGGGGGCAGGAGAAGGAGAAGGGAGAAAGCATTTCAGGCCACAGTGACATTGAACAAAAGCAGAAGGACACAAAACAGAGCGGTGCCTTGTGGCATCCTCACCGCTGTCCCAATGAAGAATCACAGGGATGCTGACAGCAATGAGGCTGTAGAGGCAGTCTGGGGATTCTGTGTCTACCAACCATGGAACTGGGAATAGATGAGAGGGGAACTTGGAATGGATCAGAGAAGAGAGAAGAAAAGTATTCCTTTCCTCTGTCCCTTATTCCTTTTTTTTACTTTTCAATCATTGTCTTTTGTGGTTTTATTACTCTAGACAGCAAATAAGATACTTCAAGAAAATAGAAGTAAGCAAATAAAACATTTTTATTTATTTATTAATATATAATAATATATATTTATATATTTAGTCTATAAATATATGCATATTTATATACATATACATATTCACTAAGTTTTATTTTACATATAGAGGGAGTTTTAAACAAAAAGGTTCATAAATATGGATGTTTTTTCTGTTAGCGAAATATATACTTTTCCCATTATTTTCTTATGTTCATCAAACATTTATTGAGCATGTACTACATGCCAGGTTCTTTGCATCTCCAGTATCAAGACAAGCTTGAAGAGGTTTAGTTCAGGGAAGGGGACGAACTCCTAATTACACACTTGGAAGATGCATGTGTAATAAGAGAGATATATATGCAATTAGAGAAGAAAGTATACTTCAGAAAGTTGCCACATCTTTTTTTTTAAATACAGCTTCATTGAACTATATTATCTTTTTATTTTGAGTGCAAGAGTCTTTCTTAAAACATTTGTAAGTATATTTTCTAATTAATCATGTTATCACATTCAAAAGTTTAAAAGGACATAAAGTAAAAATTTAATATCATACCTCTCATCATCCAGTCTGACTCTTCCACAACTTTTAACACTTGCTTTGTATCATTCCAGTAATTTTAAATGCACATTCATTCATATAACTGTATACTCTTTTACATGAACAAATTTGTACATAATGTATACAATGACTTGTAGGTCTTTGAGGTATCTCCATATTACTTTCCACAGGGGTTGTACTAGTTTGCAGCCCCACCAGCAGTATATGAGGGTTCCTATATTTCTAATACCTTCCAAATTGCACCCCTTCTAGACTTCCCCTGAATTACTGACTCAAATTTTTATCTTGCCAGCGCAGTATGTATACTTTTCACAGGCCTGTCAAACTTGGCATTATATTAACACTATGCTCTTATGTTCTTGACTCTCTCAAGTCCATCTGTTCTACTTTGTTTTATTGTTGTTGTTCCTGCAAAGTTAACTTCAACTTTCTCATTATTTAAGCCATCTTTGATTCTTCTCTTCATCTTACTGCCTTATCCATTTTTTTTTAAAGTAAATCTTGTGGGCTTTTAGTGAAATAATCCAGAACCCTACCATTTTTCATACTTTCACTTTGTACTTTCCTGGTCTGAACAACTGGACTCTTATCCAGACAAGCATGGTAATCTACTAAATGGATTCTTTGTTTTCACTTTCTGTCTACATTCAATACAGCAGTCTGAGTGAGCCTCATTTAAAAAAAAAAAAAAAATCTCTCAGTTCAAGCCATTCCTCTCTTCAAATGCTGTTAGTTGACTTCTAATCTCAAAGTCAAGGCTTGTCTCTTACCATTGTGGCAAAGCCTTCCATCACCTTCTCTCCCACTTTTCACCTCAGTGATTATACTCTACCTACATTGGCCTTCTTGATGTCCCTTACACAAGTGAAACCCTCTTCATCATCAGGAACTTTACATGTGCTATTTGTTGTGCCTAGAAATCTCTCCAGATTTCCCATTCTCTACTTCATTGCTGCTACGTTGTACCATGCCACTAATTAAATGTTACTTGTCAATCATGCCTTTCCTGGTTATTCTATTTAGAAGGGCAACGATCCTCAATTTTTGTTCATCAAAGAAAAAGTAGAAACAACTTGGAACCACACAACTAAAAAAGGATAAGTCCACACTAAACACAGATAGACTCATTTCACAAGTGATAATCATTGTAATGCATAACCTCTTTCAAATTTTCCTATGACTAAAGCCTTTCATATTTATTCTTAAAAATTCCATCTGTTTGTTTTTGTTCTCCCATCTGAGAGAATCATTTCAAATACATGGTCTCCTCCATGAAATTTTCCTCATGTATTTGTGAAAAAATATTTTTGTCCACACTTTTTCTTCTCTCTTCCAAGATAAATACCCATATTTTTCTGTTTTCTATTTCTATAAGCTTATAAATACGTTGTCATATTTGACTATATTTTCCCATCAATCCTAAATAGAAACAGTATTTTCAGCTTCCCAGTTATAAATTCATTTAGCAGGCTGGCAAAGCTTTGTTTGAGCTTTCCGTACTAAAACAAGTTGAAACTGTCTTATAATATTCAAATTACCTTGAATTTCAATTTCATTTTTATCATATTTTCTACCCTTTTTGAACTTTCATTATATTCTACTTGCAAGAGAAGATTAAAACAAGGTTGAAGATTAATCATTTTGCTTTCATACCTTATTCTATTTATGCTGCATTACTGTATCTTTTTTTTCAAACAGTAAACCTATCCCTTTCTCCTTAAATAAAAAAAGGTCTATGAACAATGTTTATAATATTTCACAAACATTGATTCATTCTGGGTCTGGTCTTATTCCAGGCTTCTTGCTTTCTTTAGCTATGCCTCTTCCCATAGATAAAATCCATCTGATTATTTGCAGAACTGCCACAGGGTTTGAAGTGTTCACTTTGGCCATTTTTTTTTTATATTTCCCAGAATTATTTGCTACTGTATAATATAAATTTTATTCTTTAGTACTTTCAGTATTACTCTTAGTCCACCTTTCATTTAAGAAGCTCATTTGCTCTTATAATACAGAAAGTGGGACATTTGATCTGGATCTGGGTTCAATTCTCAGTACTGATGCATATAAACTTGGACATGCCTCATAATCTCTGAGTCTTAGATTCTTTCTCTATACAATGAGGGAAATAATGCATGTTCTGCAGTTTGTTAGTATTTTTCTTTGAACTAATATTAAAATCTCCTGTGTAAACTAGATGTTCAATAAATATGATAGCCATGAGATGATGTCTGTATGATTTTTAATTATCTCTCTCTGTAATACAGTATATATGAATTATGCCTTGGTAACTCCAGTGTATATGTATGTTATTTTGTATTTTATTACTGAGGACTTCCAGGTAACATAGTAATTGTCTCTCATTAGTTCTGTTATTCTCATTGATGTGAGTTAAATCCAGAGTACTAATTTCTCGATTCTTTCATAGTGGGATGTGAATTTGGCAACAGAATTAGTCAAGATGCTCTGATAAATACAATTTTCAATAGATTTCTAGAAGAGTGGGGTTCTCTAATTACTACAAATCTTTCTGTGAGTATTATATACTATTTTAGAGAAGCATGACTCAGTTGGCCCTTTTTAAACATTCTTCTACAGAGATACTGCCTTTGATATATAAGATCATCAAGTCCTATGTAAAACAAAGTCTTTCATTTAGAGAAATGAACCTTGGCTGCTTTTGTGAATCTACCATCCTAGTCATAACATCCAGGTGATACAGGAAACCACTTTCTATCTTTATGCTCAAATCTAGAAGTGGAAAGCTTCAAACAAAAAGAGGTTTAAAATATGATTTGTTTTGCATTTCTTTGATTAGTGACATTGAGCATTTTTTCATGTTTATTGGCCATTAGTCTATCTTCTTCTAAAAAGCTTCTGTTCATGTCTTTTGCTGCCTTTTTAATGGGGTGGTTTGATTTTTCTTTTTTTTCTGATTTGCTTGAGTTCTTTGTAGATTCTACTTATTAGTCTGTCAGATCTATAGTATGCCAATATTTTCTCCCAAACTGTAGGGTGTCTGTTCTGTTGATTATTTTCTTGACTGTGCAAAAGCTTGTTAATTTAGTCTATTTATTTATTTTTGTTGTTTTGTGATTGCCATTGAGGTCTTCATAAATACTTTGCCTAGGCAAATATCTAGAAGAGTTTTTCAAACATTTTATTCTAGAATACTTATGATTTCATATCTTAAAGTCTGTTATCCATCTTGAATTTTAGTGAGTGGTGAGAGAGATGGATCCTGTTTTAATCTTCATGTGGCTATCCAATTTTCCTAGCTCCATTTATTAAATAGGGCTTCTTTCCCCCAGTGTATATGGTTGCCTGCTTTGTCAAAGATCAGATGGCAATATGTGGATGGCTTTATATCTGGGCTTTCTGTTCTTCTCTGTTCTGTTCCATTAGTCTATGTCTCTAATTTTGTGACAATCTCATGCTGTTTTGGTTACTATAGCCTTATAGTATAGCTTAAAGTTTGGTAAAGTGATGCCTCTAGATTTCTGCTTTTGCTTAAGGTTGCTTTGACTATTTGGGCTCTTTTACAGTTCCAAACAAAACAATACTTTTTTTTAGATCTGCAAAAAAGATGGCATTAATATTTTGATAGGGATTACATCGAATTTATAATTCTTTTTGGCTACTATGGGCATTTTAACAAAGTTGATTCTGCTGATCCATGAGTATGATATGTTTTTCCATTTGTTTACATCATCTTCAATTTCCTTCCTCAGTGACTCATAGTTCTCTCTGTAGAGGTCTTTTACCTCCTTGGTTAAATATATTAAATATATTTCTAGGTATCTCATTTTCTTTGTAGCTGTATCCAAAAGTCCGAAAACAATAGATGCTGGTGTGGATGCAGAGAAAAAGAAATATTTGTACACTGTTGGTGGGACTGTAAACTAGTGCAACCTCTATGGAAAATAGTATGGAGATTCCTCGAAAAATTATAAATGGACCTACCATTTGATCCAGCAATCCCACTATTGGGTCTTTACCCAAAGGAAAAAAAAAATCATTTTATCGAAAAGACACTTGCACTAGAATATTTATTGCAGCACAATTCATAATTGCAAATATATGGAATCAACCCAAGTGCTCATCAATTCATGAGCAGATTAATTAAATCTGGTATATGTATAACCTGGAGTACCACTCAGCTATAAAAAAACAAAAAAATGAGTTAATACCTTTTGCAACAATCTGGATGGAACCAGAGAGACCATTCTCCTAAGTGAAGTATTGCAAGAATGGAAAAACAAACACTCCATGTATGCACTATTTATTTGGAACTAACTGATCATCAGTCACATGCATAGTTAGAAGTAAAACTCAATGGAAGTCATGCAGATGGGAGGGGAACAGAGAGGATGGGTAAAATCATACCTAGTGGGTACAATGTACACTATCTGGGTAATGGGCACACTCATAACTTTGACTCAAGCAGTGCAAAAGCTATCCATGTAACCAAAACATTTGTAGTCCCATAATATTCTGAAATAAAAAACCCATCATTTTTTCCCAGTATTCTAGAGTTCCCTACCTAGAACTTTAGATGTGGAGTTTTAGGTTCTTTCAGTTCTACCATTTATCCCCTCCAGTGTCAGAAGAGGCAATTTTCATTCTTGTCAAAGATGTTTTACCTTATACTTGGCATGCAGAGCTGGCCAACACAGGAGTGAATTGAAGAGGTAGGCTGTGGCCTATTGAGAACGAGTCCAGGGACTCTCTCACTAACTAGCTCCCATTGACATCTGCTTGAAAATCCTCTATGGGACTTTTATAACATGAGCTAAAATGTATGTTCTTCCAGAAAATCCTCTACTTCAATATTGCCTGTTGTTTTAAATCACTAGGGTGGAAATTGCCAGAAAAAATATTAAAATAACTTAAAGTTGCATTTTTTCTCTGATATTCACTGTCTATATAAGGTTAGCAAACTTTCTCAACCTTATTTTGTTCATTTTTAAAGTGATATATTAACAATATATATCTCAGATTTCTTGTAGGAATCAACTGAGACAATTTTAAGAATATATTTTAAAAACAATAGGTTGAATGGCAAGTGGTTTTTGAGGCAAAAGTCAAAACATAGCATGGTATTCTGGAAAGAATGTGGGTTTTGCATTTAAATAGACCTGCCATGAATGTTGAGTTTTGCCACATGCTAGCTGCATAATCTTTTCCAAGCAACTTTCCTTCTCCAAAACTGCTTTCTCACGTGTAAAGGGATGCCATCACTCACACATAGGAAATGTAATAATTACTTCTAAAAGTTTATTAAAATCACCTAAAAGAGTACCTGCCACATATAGTGCTGGGAAATGCTAATTCTTTACTTTTTTCCCTTTACCTCACTGTCAAAAGGACCCAGATCTCAGAATTTTACTCTTAATAGATGACCCTCTCAGAAGATAGCACACCAACAAGAAAATAGATGAAATTGGAATAGGGGGCCATTCCACACCCCTAAAATAGTACTGTTTAGATCTTTCTGTGCCAGGAAGAAATCACTGCCTCAGATTTTTCTGTTCCCAGCTCAGCAGTTTCTTTTTGAATCCCCTCCATTTTGGCAGGTAGACAAGGTCACGAAATACACAATTGCCTCGATTTTTTTAAGCTAGCCTCTGACCACAGAGTCAGTGACATTTGCAGCTTTTTAATTATACACACATGCCCCTTTCATCTTGCATAATGCTGAGCAATAAAATTAAACACACATTCTTTCCTCTGGGTGGCTATTTGGAACATAAAGCATTTATATTATGTGTTAATCAGCACATCTATATTTTGGTGGAGTATGTATGGACACAAGATGCAGGAGTTCACTTACTCTATTACAATGAATTTATAGTCCAGAGAACCCACAAAAGGGTTAGAAAATGTTGCCTATTGTACTCTTTTAGGAAAATATATTGCCTAAGGATATAGAAGTGCTGATTATTAGAAAACCAAAGTAGATTTAAAGGAAGCAAATAGCATGACATAAAGTTACATTAAAATAACTTTTAAGAATTTGAACAGGACACATGAAAGCCAAGAAATAAGGAAGATAAGGATACCATTACTTGCAAATCAGTGGTTCTGGCAAGATTTGGAGAGATGTTGGCTTTGAGAAACAGACAAATTAAGCAGAAATTCTATTTTCACTTGGTGCTTAGATCATAACAAGCCAACAAAATTTAAGGAGCAGGTTTACATGTCTGATATCATAATCCAAATAGTACCATTATTGTATTGATTTGGCTATCCATATTTTCCTGTGCCTGCCTGCCTTGTTTTGGTGTTAAACATTCTACAATACAGCTTCAAAGAGTCTCTACTTTAAGAAATTATCAGATAAATAAAAAGTAATTCCTTTCCAGAAGGCATGGGCACCTAAGAATTTAGTCTGTTTTACAAATTCAAATACCTCTATTCTAATCTATTTTGAATGCAGTTTATTTCAAGTAAGCAAATATTGAGCTGAATGAAAAAAAATGTATGTAAAATACTTTGTAAAAAACTCAAATCATAGTATGTCCTCAATAAATATATTTAATTCAAACTGGCTTTATTTTCAGTTTAAGCATTCAATTTTTTTTTATTGAACTCTTTTCAAAGGTAAAAAATTCATTTATTTAATAGTGATGAAAATGTTCTAGATCCTATAGTAGAAAATGGAGATGTGCTTAATAATACTCTCTTCAAAAAGATTAAAATCTAGTCGAGGACATAATCTTAAGAAAGTCAAAACAAAATCACATATCAAGGCAGTATGGAGTAAGTTCCCAGTGACTAATGAATAATAAAATCTCCAGGAACAGATAGAATAGAAACAGTCAACAAGTTTATCATGATCAGTGAGGCCTGGATGTTGAGAAATTTACCTATAACTGACTTTCAAAGGGCAATTAATATTTTCATTGGTTAAAAAAGAGAATTATCTGATAATAAACATATCTATTAGAGACATTTATCAATGTAAATGAGATAACCCAGGCCTTTCAAGAGATTAAAAATGGTGTGAATATGTAAGGCATTATTTGAACTATTCTGGATCAGAGACAGTCTTTTGGAATTATTAGAAACATATTTGAAAATAGAGATAGTTATTGCATCATCTTTGATATAAGATGAGAAAGTATGGCCTTGGCATCATGGAATTTAGTTGAGGATAAGAGTGATTTGATGAAAAGTGGGTTTTGAGAGGATGATTCCAGCTGTTATGTGTTGAGTGGATATGATATGACAAATACAGCATTAAGGAGATACAATTAAATACAACGGCATATTTCAAAAATTAGCTGAGATTCTGGACTTCTGTAGTGGTCAAGTAAAAAGTATATGCGTTTGTGTCTATATAAGATACCACTATTTTTATTAGTACTTAAAAGTATTTGGAATTGTAAATCAAGAGGTTTGAACGAGATCATCTCTAAAGTCCCTGTCAGCTTGTAAATGTTAATGATCATGTCTACACAATGGAAAAATTATTTAGTAATGTTATAGGAAATATTTCATATAGCAACTAAATCTTCAATGTCATTTAAATGAATGGGTTGGAAGAATTTTATTTCAATAAAGAGGTAGGAAGGCATTTAGAATCAGATAGAATTTTCAAGAGTCTGGGGACATTAACTATTATGAATTCTGTTTTGTAAAGGGGTGGATATTCTCTCCTTGAAGACACTGGTTGCATTTCACCGTGATACATTGTTGAGCATTGACTTGATATATGGCTCTTTTCTCTATATGTGATGTTTTCATATCTCCCATAGAGCTAGGGAGGAAATCACTGTCAGTGCCTCAATATTCTTGATTCTCTCTGGGTAAATGGAAAAGTTCCATGAATACAGGGATTGTGCTTAGATGGGGGCAGAATTATCAAGGCACCAGAAAATTCAAAGGAGCATAATAAGTAATTTATAAGATAGAAAATAATGTACTAAATACTGAAATAACAATAGGAATAGCAACAATAATACTTGTATAATTTCATTCATCCAACATGTTAAGATAAAAAAGGTAATTTTAAGCTTTGAGACATAGAAGAATATTATACATTGGCCATTTCTATAGTACATGTCAGAATTATTAAAAAGATTAATGTGTTCTATATATTTGCTTCTTGCTAATTAAATAAATGGAAATTTAGTCAATAAAACCTTAAAATTATTAACAGTAAAATCATCTATCTATATTCCCAATACAATCTTTAAGATGTCTTCAAATTAAATTTAAAATTATAAGCCAAAAGTTTAGCAATGTACTTACTTGTGCTTAAATAATTGTAAATCAAAAATGCATTTAATAATACACCTAACCTACAAAAAAATCATAGCTTAGCCTAGCCTACCCTAAATGTGTTCAGAACACTTACATAAGCCTACACCACTTGAGCAATATCACCTAACAGAAAGTTTATTTTACAGTACAATTGTCGAATATCTCATGTAATTTATTGAATAACATACACTACATGGAAATTGTGATGGCTTTGCAATGTCACAAAATTGGAGAACTTGTAACTCAAATCATTCTAAGGCAGTTACCATCAGTGGTTTCTCGAATCAATTAAAGTAAAAAAAAAAAAAGAGACCTGAGGTCTGAGGCTGGGGAACAGAAAGGGCTGTCATCAACTGTGGTGAAACAGGTCTTACTAAAGTTGCTGTCATCAACTGTGGTGAAACAGGTCTTACTAACTCAGCAGTTGTAAACCTTGATAGCCAAACTTTGTGATTTAGGCAGAGCTTCTCTGAGTGGGTTCCAAAGAGGTAGCAATGTAATCTACATCAGACAAGTAGAATGCTGTATAGAGGGCGTTCCTGTTATCTACATGTATACTACACTATTCCAACATTTAGTGACTTAAAGCAACAACCATTTATTGTCTTTAACTTGGGCTAGACTCAGTTGGTTCTTCTCATGCTGTATGTGAGAGATAGAATGACTCAAAGATCTTCCTCACTCACATGTTTTGTGCCTTGTGTGTAGCTCAAACAGCTAGGAGTTTGCTGGCTGTCCCTCTCTTTCTACGTAGCCTATATTTAACATGGTTGTCCTGGGATCTCTAAAAGAATGGTGGTCTCAGGGTAATGAGATTTTTTTCATGAAAACTACCTTCCAAAAAGGAGTCTTACAAAAGGGCAGAAGCTGAAACTGGCCAGTTGTTTAGACTTGGGCATTGGAAGTTACACAGAGTCAGTCGTCATGGTTAAAGGAAGCTGTGAGGCCAGCTGACACTCAAGAGGATGGGAAATAGACTCCACATATTGAGGGGAACAGTGGCAATATATTGGCCACGGTTCACCTACCGTGGGAACCCAGGTTCTTTGTAGTTTATAATTACAGTCATGCATTGCTTAATGAACGGGGATACCTTCTGAGAAACGTGTCATTAAGTTATTTTATTATTGTGTGAACACCATGGAATGTACTTACACAAACCTTGGTGGTGCACACCTCGGCTGGCTATGTGGTGTGACTCCTAGACTACAAATATATCCCACATGCTAAGGTCATGAATGCTGTAGGCAATTGTAACACAACAGTAAGTATTTGTGTACTGAAACATAGAAAAGGTACAGTAAAAATACAGTATTATAATCATATGGGACCACCGTTGTATATGCATGTGGTCCATCACCGACTGAAATATTAAGTGGCACATGACTGTAGCTATATGATTGGTATTCATTTTTAACATAATCTCTTGGTCTAAGATACCTGTATTTGCAACTGTCCAGAAGGTCAAATAAAAGAAGAATATAACTTTCCCTTAAAAGGCACATACTGAAAATTACCCTCACCAATGTTGTTTTCCTTTTTTTTCTTATTTCAGGATATTATGGGGGTACAAATTTTAAGTTTACATATAATGCCCTTGCCCCCCCCAGTCAGAGCTTCAAGCGTGACGATCCCCCAGACGGTGCACAAATCACTCATTATATATGCAAATACCCATCCCTTCTTCCCCCCTCCCACTTGCCCAATACCCGATAAATATAATTCCTATGTGTCCACTTAGGTACTGATCAGTTAATACCAATTTGCTGGTGAGTATATGTAGTGCATGTTTTTCCATTCTTAGGATACTTCACTTAGTAGTACGGGTTCCAGCTCTATCCAGGAAAATACAAGAGATGCTATATCACCATTGTTTCTTAGAGCTGAATAGTACTCCATGGTATACATATACCACATTTTATCAATCCACTCATGTATTGATGGGCACTTGGGTTGTTTCCTTTTGTTAGGAGAACTTACTTGCATGATCACATGACCACATGAGAACTTACTTGCATGATTTCAGCAATAAAGGAAGCTGGGAAATGTAATCTTCAGACAGTTATGTGCCCAGCTATCAAGTCTGGGGTTCTTTTTCTATTGTGGAAGGGTATAAGGCATTGTGGGCCAACCAGAAGTTACTGGCACAAAACTTAGCAGTGTTTAAATCAGGTATTTTTTCTAATGTCCACAAGTAGAAGCTGTATCTATTTTATCCCTGCTGCTCTATAGGATATTATTCAGAAAGTGCAATATGGAATTCTGCCAGGTGGCTGTGAAAAGGAAGGTGGCTTTACTGGAGGATATTTTCTTTTAATGGCATTTCCCCTTGAGAACTTGCTTTTTTTAGACCTAGTTTCTGGATGGCAAGCTCCCATCTCTCCTCTCCTAGGAAATACAGACCTTCTTCTAATTATGTAGCATCCTTGGATAGATACGAATACAGCCATTGGTTCTCTGCGTGCAAAATTCAGCTAAGCTTCCAGGAAAATACTGCACCAGTGTGTATCTTTTTACAGCTTAACCATCATTTTAATAAATCTCAACAATGTTTGCTTCCTACTCAATACTGACCATCCCTCTTCTTCACACAGAAATGACTGGTTATAGGCATTTTATTTAGGGAGAACATGATGGTATCTGTCTGAATAAGAACAAAGTAATTTCCCTCAGAGCGCTTGCCAAATGCATTAGGAACACACACTCCATCACTGCCTGATATACACTTCAGTGCTCATTCCCTAAACTCATCCAGATAGCATATGTGCCTGAAGAAGGCAAAATAGTTCTGAATTCAGTTTTTCTTCAATGTTGTAAAAGATTTAAAGGGAAAAGCAAACCAGAAGACACAAGCTAAACATTATAAATTGATTCAAAATATTATCACAAAACTCAACATTTTCTTTGCCTATTATTTTATCTACATAATTAATTCAAGACCCTCTTTCTTTTTTTGCTAACGTCTCATGTGACTTTTATGAATTTGTTTTCATAATCTTACTTCCTCCGGTTCCCTCACAATATTGGATGTACGTGGAGCATCTGGTCAAGTGGGTCCTTCCCATCCAAGTAAATATGCTCTGCTTGCTTTGCCCTTTTTGATCCCCTAGCTAGGCTGTTCTACCTCTGACAGTTTGTATTATGCTGATTTGGCTTAGTTTCCCAGAATCATCTTCTCTGTAAGGTTCTAGGTTAGAGTTGTCCAAAAGAAGAGCTCCAATGCATTTGGGGGATGGCATTTAGGCAGCAGCCATTATTCCCAGATGGTCACCAAGACCACTTGCTGTGACAGGCAGATGCAGAAGTGCCAGTGGATTCCTGCCCCCCTCCTCTTGCTTATGTGTCCTGATCTTCTTTTCAAATACCGGCCCTGTTAGCCAACAGCAGCTCTAGACCTCTCAGAAACTTGGCAACAAATCCTCTGAGATGGTAGCTGCAAAGAAACTATCTTTTAATGAACTCACAAAAGTTTTCTTTGTGACCCCATTTAGCCTCTGTACATGCTTGGCTTCTCAGACTGGTAAAAAAAAAAAAAAAATCCATGTTTCCCCAACTCCCTTCTAGATGTTAACTTCCTAACTCTTTCCAACATTATATAAAATCTGATTTCAATTGCATAACACTTGATCAAACGGTTTTTCTGTTTCCCTGGTTGAACCCTAACTGTTGGTTGGAGTCCCATAGGTGGAAGAAAACCTTACCAACAATTGGATTAATTATCTCTAGAAGACAAACATAAAAATGTTTTTCTTTTTTCATTTAAGCCATTATTCATTTAATGTTTTCTATTATAGATAATATGATCAAAACTATTATAATATACAGGCTCTCTAAAAGCATTCCAAATTACAGAATTGTCCCTAATGCCAAAATTATTCCTCTCTTATCCTGGTTAACACCTTGATTGCCACGCTAGAATTATTTTTCCCCTGGGGCTATGGTGTTTTATTATGGAAATAGAATTTAAAAATTTGAAAATAATTCTTTCTAATTTAATGAAAAATTTGTTATTTTTGTTTTCTGTGCATGAGTTCTACACAACCTTAAAAATAGTTCTCACGGCTCCCAAGGTGAAGAGACATGTTAGCTACATTTTCTTCATGAGGCCCCAGACTCAAAACTAGTGTGGGTTAAACACAACTCACATGGCAGTTAATGTGTTAATGGATAGAAAATCTGAGGTATTAAATAATTTCACAGAATTGACTACAAGTCAAGAACAGTGTAACAAAATATTCTTACTGCTGTAACTCTAACATATAACAACAACAACAAAAATATATAGTCAAAGGGAAGCATTTATTGAATAATGAAATGAATCTCTTTGGAATATATAATCCTTTATGAATAAAACATAGATAATTTAGAAAACTGTGGTAAATATTTTACACCTCTAGGGTAACATTTAGCTATTGAAAAGGTAATCCATTTTATGAATCACTTAGGTATTAAAGTGCAAATTTTTTTATTATGTTTCGATGGCCTAGAGATTAAGAATGAATTAATTCAGGTAATAAGTCCCAGTAAAATTCCAACTTGGAAGTCATATTCCTTAAAGGCATGGTTTCCACTCTAAAGTTGACCATTTCCTGAGAAGAGCCGTCAGTTGTTGCAAGGAGCTCATGAGTCTATGCATGCATTAGACAGTCTAATAATGTTAAAATACGTCTTCTATGCATATGAATTGCCATTTTAAAAAGGCATGTGAAAACTGTATTCATAAGATTTACACATATTTTAAGAGTTTCTGAAATCAATGTCATTTTTCTATATTCTCAATCAGCTATAAAAATCAGAAATACTGTCATCTGTGTCTTTATAAATAAAGTCATTGAGATGAAAAGCTTGTCTATGCAACTTAGTCATCTAGTCAACCCATTGAAATAACAAAAGCAGTCATTATATATAATCTCTATATATTATATATAATGGGAATCTGTATTAGTATTGGGAAACAAGCAAGGAACACTATCCACCAGCCAAAAATTTCAAGCAAGTCTTACAAAAATATAGTGCAAATAAGAACAAATTAAGAGGACAGAATTCCTTAAGTTTCATTAAATGTAGTGGAGAAAAACAACAAAAACAAAAAAGCAGATAATAGGCAGGTGGATCATACATTGGAGATCACCAAGATTCTAGCAAGTGGCAGGGTGGAGGTAATGAAATGGCTATTTGCTAATGGACAAATTTCAACCATATGAATAAATGATGAAACCTTACTTCAATACAATGAAGCAGGAAGATATGAGAATCCTAACATGATATAATGTGAAACATACTGGATCTGCTGATGACTATTTTTCCAAAATACATTGATTTTTAAAACTCTGAATCTCATGTGGCCTTTAGCCATAGCTTGAGGTTTCAAGGAAATACAAAAGAATAGAGCATGTTAAATATCAACACGAGGAAACAATAGAACAAATTCATAAAGGGAAACATTTTGCCAGACAATGGACTCAATATTTTCAACAAATCAATTACATGAAAAAAGTGAGAATGATAAGGCTTATCCTGATTAAAAATTATGTAAGTGACATAACAAGCAAAAACAGGGAGTAGATCTTGTTTGGATCCTGATTAAAAAAACAGAAAACAAATTTACTGATATTATGGCTATATAACAAAATTCCCTTACTCTTTAGAGATAAATCATTTATGATGACATCTGTCTGTGGTAGGCAGAATAATGACCCTGCAAAGTTGAGTGCGAGGTAACCACATCCCCTCCACAACTTGTGAATACCTTGTGCTACATTGTAAAATGGTAGGTGAGGTTGCATTTGAAATTAATGTTGCTAATCAGGTCACTAGATTAACCTGTATGATATGGGTGGGCCCAATGTAATCACAAGGAGCTTTAAATGCAAAAGAGAAAGACAATATTCAGTGTCAGAGTGATGTGGTATCCTGCCAACACCTTGATTTCAACCCAAGGAGATTCATTTCAGACTTCTACCTCTAGAACGATAAGCCAACAAATCTGTGCTAATTTAAGGCCCCTAAATTTGTGCTGATTTGTTGTTATAGCAGCGATAGGAAACTAGCACACTAAGATTCTAATTAAACATTTCAGGAAAACAATTGAAAAAATTGAAGCAAATGTAAATAACTGAAGGGACCAATTTTTACTCATATTTCTAGGTATGTTTGAAAAATTTATAATTTTTTAAAAGTTATCCACTATACCAAATTTAAAAATTAGAAAACTGAATAATGTAAAGTGTTGTAAAGTGGTGAGAATGATTTCTCATCCATTTCTCACGGAAGGTAGGCCGTAGCCAGCTATCAGGAGAATGCAAATAGACCATGTGCCTACAATTTGATCCTGGATATACATTGCAAAGAAAATCTCACACAACTTCCTTCAAGGGCATGAATGACTATGGTGACTGAGGTGTTGTTTGTGATTAGAACCAAGAACTAAAATAGGAAATTACACAATATTATTTACATGAAAAAACAATATATATTCATAAACAATATGCTTTTTAAAGAAACTATGATGTATCTGGAGGCATAGAAAAGAAACAGAAAAGTCAACTCAAACTCATTATGGATGCACAGAAAAAATAAAGATCACAATATGAACTTTTAAGTAGGTAGATCTTGATTTCACAGCTATAAACAAGAATAGCCTCCATCATTTATGAATAGTAGAGTTTTAGCTCCCCGCATCTTCTTCTGACAACAAATCTTGGCCATCTTTTCCAAACCATCCTGCACTCTGCAGGAATAGAAAAACAGATCTATTTGAAATGAGAAAAATTATATTGTTCCTTTTTTAAAATTCTTGCATTGTTCTTAGGAAACAATCCAGAATCTTTAGCCTGTCTTCCAGGCAGAGGATTGGCCTTGTGTGCTTTCTGTCACTCTATTCTTTTTTATTGTTTTTTAAATCTCCTTTCACTTCAGGAGTTTCATGCTTTCCTTTGACCTGCAATTCTTACTCTGCTACCACCTCTTCCCCAACACACTCACTTCCTAAGAAACCACAGATTATATAGAGAACCTTAAAACAAAAACACACCCTGGCTTTCCAGATAGTTAAATTCCCTTATTGTACATCTATAGTAACTTATATGTCTCCTTCATAGTACTTATATGAATTGAAATAAAATTATACAGTTTTTTTTTGCTGTATTTTGGTTTCCATAAAGTATTTCTTATCATGAGACCTTTATGAGAACAGGGATTCTGTCTTTTTTATCTGGTACAGATTAGTGCTCTTGAAATATTTGTTAAAAGAATTTTTAAAATCATTTATTTATCTAAACCTCTATTAACATAAATTTTCTTTAAGTGTTAAGACAATACCCTTAACTTTTTACAGATGAATTAAAGAAAAATTAAGTATAAAGATATTTGGTCATCATAATATATTACTATATAAATCTATTTGAAGATTTATAAATGAATATATAACTTCAAACTTTGTATCTCACTGGAAATGTATTATCCTTTTCAAATTTCTAAGTTGTCTTCACAATGGATCATATATTATTTACCTTTACAAGATTAGAAATTATACATACCACATTTTCTGAATTCAATGCAAAATATGTGAGATAAAAAACAGAAAAGAAAATCCCAAAATATCAAACCATCTGAAATACCCAGAAAGATAAAAGCTCTTTTAAATATCTCAGAGGTCAAAGAAGTGATTATGGTAATTCTAGTCTATTTAGAAAATTACAAGTATGAGTTCCAAGAAAGATAGAGGAAAAAGAGCATATCAGCATATTTCAGTATATTGAAATGAGCAAAATTGAACACAAATAAGTAAAAATTTGAAAGGAGGATGCCTTCATTAATTTGAAAACAGAAAATTACCAAAATCCCAAACTGTCATCCATATGCACTGTAATTTGGACCCAAATAAAAAAAAAAAAGCTCATGAAAAACTGATGTAGAACAGATATCAAAAAAAATAAAAAACACCTTTTCCTGGAAAAGGTCAGTTTAAGTTTTGCAGGCATATGATTTTCATTGCAACAACTCAGCTGTGCTGTTTTAGCACTAAAGCAGCCAGACATTAAGTAAACAAATGGGTGGAGTTCTAATAAAATGTTACTTATGAACACTAAAATTTGAATTTTGTGAAATTTTCACATCAGAAAATATTCTTATTTTGCCTTTTGCAACCATTTAAAAATATAAAAACCATTCACGGCTCTTCAAATGTACAAAAACAGAAACAAAGGCCATAACTAGACAATGTCTGACAAAACTTTCCCTCTATCAGCTATATATAGTAATGGTGATAAATGGGGGTCTGGAAGCAATAGGTAAACCAGAAAATATTCTGCCATTAACTTCCATAAACAGTTAATCTTAGGCATTCTTGTAATTAATACATATATGCAGCCTGACCTAGACACAGTACAAACATAGTGTTCTCTCTGCCTCTCTCTTACTCTCCCTTTCTTTTTTCCTCCTTTACATAGACAAACATTTTTAAGTAGAAGAAATAAATCCTGAATATGGCAGTAAGGTAGGAGAAAAATATGATGTACTGCATTTCATTGATTTTTTTTTTTTTTTAAGATGCACATTCCCTCACCAATAGCACACATAAAATTGATTTTTATGCTATCAGTAGTGCCTTGCAATCTTTGTCAGCCAATCAGGAAGTCATGAAGTAGTTTTCATTGTTACTCTATACACAAATGTGGCCATTGCTATTTCAGTTTTCTCAATGCTTTTGTTTTCTGTGCTTCATTATTACATGTTTTGAATTTAATTGCTCTTTAAAATAGCATCAGAAAAAGAATAGGGAGTTACTCTTAAAATGAAATGTTTCTGGTCATGCTGGAGGGTTCAGAAACAGAGCAGCCACATTTTGTTATGGTTAAATTAATGAAACTTTTCATTTTTCATGAACATTTATGAACTAATGATGGGTCATATAATCAATTCAGTAGTAGAGTTAATTAATTATGGTAATAGATCTTAAAACATCTTTAAAGTGACTTGCAAATGTCAACTTAGGGAAAATAAACTTGCAGTATAAACATGAATATATAGACGGTTGTCTTTTCCTTTCAGAAGATCATTCCTCATTTAATTATTGACTATTTTTTCTACCTGTTGGATCTGGAAATCCTCATCTATATGTATATAAAAGTTGTTAGTGTTGCTAGCATTATACCATTTATGATTTAAATTTGAAAAAGTAACAAATATAGGGTACAAATAATACAGAGACAAAAAGTATGGAAAATCAGTGTTGAGATCCATCATAGTTCATAGTCATTGCTCAATTTTATTTTTTATAAATTTGTAAGTTATTTTTTTCTTAGGTTATATATCATTTTTAACGAGATGTTTCTGAGACCTAATAATTGTTCATATTCACTGTGTTTTCTTTTTTCTCATTCATAAATTTCTCTTATCTCTATCAAATTCTAAACTTTCTTCTCCCATCAAGAAAATCAATCCTCATATAAAGGATGTCCTCAACGAAGTTTCTAATGGAAATTGTTACCAAGGTGTATATCCTAGACCTCACCCCCAGATACACCTTGATTCACTTACCTGATCACTTTAGGAAGAGCGAGGCAATAACCTACCGAATTGTCCTCTCATCTAGTATACAATCAGGTATTGTTCTAGCACATTTTCTTCTTTTCTTATGTTCTAGCACATTTCTTCTTTCAAATTCCTAATTAGATTATCAGGAATTAAAGAAATGAGTTATATAAATTATGAATATAAAAAATTTTCACTGAACCAGGAAAACTTACAAAGTAAAAAGAATAAATATTTTAAGATACACAAAAATTTCTTCAAAAGAGTACAGACAATGGAGAAATACAAGTGTGATGTAAAAAAAAAAATAGACTGCCTGTAGAGAAAGTGGAAAACAATAAGAATTTATACATATATTCTTTATTTGTTTAAAGAATATTTTATTAGCTACCGAGATGTAAAGAACTTATAAATGTCTGTAACTATATTTGAGTAAACTATTTAAAGGAATATAATGCTGACCAATAATAAGAACAAATAGGGTTTAAAACATCTAAATGAACAATGAGACAAGATTTCCTAGTATAATGGAAATTGTTAATACTGGGCCAAACCTTTATACATGTGAAGGTTGTTAATAGAGTAAATTTATAGCTGAGAACTGAGTGAGCTCAACTGGGTGGGTGGAATAATAAGATTCTAATTTCAGGGTCAGTCAAAAGCTACTAGATCCTCTTTCTTTGATGAGATTTCACTTCACACTTCCTTGTATCCCAATATTGTACACCCAATTTGTTGTTTTATCAGAATGTTTGAGACGTATTCCAGTAGTTAATATGATATCATCTGTGTTACTTTAACTGGACTTGGGAAAGTCACTTTGTCCCTCTGGGCCTTAATGTATCTAATTATAAAATGAGATACATTGCCCAGAAAAACACACTTTGATTACTATTGTTATTTAACATGCTGATGAGTCTACTCTGTATGCAATCTGGAAATTAGTAACAACAACAACCTCGACAAAATAAAACTGTTGATTAAGTTTAAAAATTAAAAAGGGTTTACAATACCCAGATTCAGTAAAGTTCTGAGAAAACAGATTCTTTACTGTTTTTTACATAAGAAATCAACCTAGTGTCTATAATTGTCACAATTTCCACTCTTTTTCAAATGAAAACCTATAGGTTAAGTCAGGGCATAACTCTTCTGGAAAGACAGAATAATGTGTTCCTACCTCTCTCAAGAAACTTAAGAAATAAAATTTTCTCTTTGGCCTTCATTTGGGTGGAACCCTTTATATTGGCAACCATTGACAACCACATAAGGTCATATATTCCACACACACACATATACATACACACACACACACACACACACACACTTTTGAGTGGTTTTACCCCTACAGGTTTGAATCTTAGGTTCAAGTTGATTAAATAAATTGGAAGCAATAGGACTTGAAATGGCAATAGATGAGGACAAGAGCATCTGGGTGGGGTGAAGATGGAGAAGTACATTTCAAGAAACTGAGTGAGGCAAAAGCTAATAAAAGTATGTATACATAGGGAGCAGTAGATGTGCTATTAGGGTTTTTTCCCATCTCTCTAATCTGCCATAAAACTCTGAAATTTACAATGCCTATTTTTGTTCTGTTCTTATAAGAGAATAATGCCTCATTGACCTAGCATGTGAGATTGTCGCAAAGATTGATTCTAAATGTGATAATAAACATTGAAGGTGCTTTGTAAACCACAAAGCATTGCACGAATGTGACCAATTAATGTCTTAGTATCATTTTCATTCAAGAAGCTCAGACTTCTACAACTTAGTAGGATTTTCTGAGGGAATATTGACTTCCAGCTCTAATGTAAAGACCATAAGAAATGTAGAAACAAAGTATAATGTGTTTTTCCCTCCCTTAAAAAAATTGCACTATTTGATAAGTCAATATACACCATCATAAATGGATAATCTGAAAATAAGTTTAAGAGGATGAGTGTAATTCTAAGATCTATAGATATTCATTAATTGACTAGAAAAATTATATGTTCTACACACATCTAACTGGTCCTTAGGAAGCATAAACTCAGACTCTAAAGGTAAGCTCATTATATTCACGTGGATTCTTACCTCCAAAAAAAAAAATAAAAACAAAATCTAATTCCCTTTTATGATTTACGTTGATAAATGTTAGTAGCACTAGCAAGTCATCCATGAACCTTACAAAAACATACATCTGAACAATCACCTGATTCTCTTAAGTCTATGCCCTTTATTATTTTTCATCCTTATATGTTTGGGCCTTTATTAATTTTAACCTAAAGTAGTATAAAAGAATCCTGTTATGGATTGTTATTTTTGGCCCCACTCCCACCCCAATTTATATATTTAAGTCCTAACTCTGAATGTGATGGTATTGGGAGACAGGACTTTGGGGAGATAATTAGGTTTAGATGAGGTCATGAGGGTGGGACTCATGATGAGGTCTTATAAGAAGAAGAGACACCAGAACATCCTTTTAGCCATGTGGGGAAGGCAGTCATCTGCAATGCAGGTAGAGAGCTCTCATCAATAACTAAATCAGCTGACATCTTGATCTTGGACTTCCCAGCCTCCAGTATGTGAAAAATAGTTTGTTGTTTAAGCCTCCCAGTCTAAGGTATTTCATTATAGCAGCTTGAGCAGACTAATGCAATTATTCAGTTTTCTCACCTGAGTCTTTTTTTTTTTTATTTTTTACTTTTGCACTACCTTAAATACTTCAGCAATTTTCCATCCTTTCAGAGTAAAACCAAATCCCCCAAATTGAGTCGTTATAATCTTCAAAAGACCTGGGACACCTTCTGCAGTTATATATACCTCTGGCTATTTAGTGTATAACTTTTTTTTTTTTTTTTTTGCTGCAGCCATTGACAGGCATGTAAGGTCACACATTCACTCACCTGAGCCTTTGCCCTTTATTTTGTGGAATGTCCTTCCCTGTTTTTGTCTTTTATGGCACTAAATCTGTCCTTTAGTATTAATTCAAATTTATCAGCATCACTCCCCTCTCTTAACAATAGATTTTTTTATATATGCTTCAATTCAAAATAAGTTCATTTCAATGACAAACTTCCAGGCATTGGTGCTACAAGGCTGAATAAAGCAGGCATAGATTCTTGCTTTTTTGGAGCTTAAAATGTATCTGACCCTTGACCTTATTCTAGTGCAATACATTAGCTCAATTAGTTTATACAAAACAAAACAGAGAAAGGGCATAGGACAATGTGTGTCTGGTATATAGTAGTCTTTCAATTAAAAAACTATTTTATTTTTCTGTTTTCTCAACTATGATAGTTCTAGTCAATAGTTACTTTAAGTTCTTAAGAGTCCCTTAAGAGTTTATGAGTTAGTAATATATTAGAAATTATTTAACTTTTAGTTTCATTTGTATATATATTTAAGATTTGTTTATTATAATGTGCTCAGTTTTAAGATATATTACTGTAAAACTTAATGTGTTAACAGCAAGAAAGGTAGATATAATTAGCAGCTACTCATGTCTACATTCAATTGAAAAATTCAATGAATTTGTACATTATTTCCTGACAAATTGAGTAAAAAAAACCAATAGTAATCATTCACGAGTTGCAGTATCATTTTCCGCAAAAGTCAGTTGAAAATTCTGCAAAAGTCAGTTGAAAATCCAAAATGCAACAAAGCTTAAATATGTATACAAATGCAACTCATACTTCTTGTAAATTTACCCCTTATACCAGTGTGGCAGCCATGTTTTCCTTGCTGAATAAAAGGCTCAATAGAAGGTTTCAGTGAATGAATGTTTTATAATTTTGTAGATTATTGCTAGGGAAGTCTATATGAAAGATACAACCCAAAGGTTGTCCTAAAGCAGTTAATTTGGATTATTAGAAGAAAGGAAGACACACTGTATCATGGGGGCACAAAATTAGAAGCAAAAGAGGAAAGCATTAACTCAGCTTCTGGGGCACACAGTGAAATGTCCAATCTAACTAGGCCTAAGAGCGCTGGGGCACACATTTAATGACAATTGGTTCAAAACAAAGAATTGGAAGCAAAAATAGCAACAGTTCAAATCCTCAGCTCTGCTATTTGGCTTGTATGTTATTAAAGGAATAAATTAACCCATCTGAATCTTAGCACCTTTATTTATAGTCAATGGAATTATCTACCTTATAGTGTCTTTGTAAATATAAACTGCAAAACCAAAGTAGAAGGTCCACACTAAGTGATATTTAGCATTACTATTATACAAGATACATCCATTTTTTGGAAGGCTCTGAAAGAGATCAGCTAAATTTTCAACTGACTTTTGCGGAAAATGATACTGCAACTCGTGAATGATTACTATTGTTTTTTTTTTTACTCAACTTGTCAGGAAATAATGTACAAATTCATTGAACTTTTCAACTGAATGTAGACATGAGTAGCTGCTAATTATATCTACCTCTGCTTGCTGTTAACGCATTAAGTTTTACAGTAATATATCTTAAAACTGAGCACATTATAATAAACAAAGCTTAAATATATATACAAATGCAACTAAAAGTTAATTTCTAATATATTACTAACTCATAAACTCTTAAGGGACTCTTAAGAACTTAAAGTAACTATTGACTAGAACTATCATAGTTGAGAAAACAGAAAAATAAAATAGTTTTTTAATTGAAAGACTACTATATACCAGACACACATTGTCCTATGCCCTTTCTCTGTTTTGTTTTGTATAAACTCCAAAAATAAGCTATAATCCAAGGAAGATATGCAATGTCCCATAAGCACATGAAAAAATTTTCAATTTCATTACCCATCAGGAAAATCTAAGTCAAAACCACAATGAGATACCACTTTTCACACACTGGGGTGGCTATATTCCAGTGTTGGTGAGGAAGTAGAGAAATTACAACTCTAATACATTGCTGGAAGGAATGTAAAAAGGTGCATCTACTTTTTGAAAAATAGCCTAGCAGTTCCTCAAATGGTTAAACAGTTACCATATGAACTAACAATTTTACTCTTCAGTACATATGTGAGCACTGAATCTATATTTTTACATACACGTACACAAAAAACTTTTTTGTGTTCCTAACAGCGTTGTTGGGAAGAGCCAAAAACCAGACACTTACATAAATGATTGTGGTAATGGTTGTAGATGCCTCATATTCTCAAAACTTAGTGCAGATCCATGGTTGTCTTAGCTTATGATTCTAAGTTTTATCCTGATTTCTAACCAAACACAAATCCTAAAAGATTTGTGGTTGGCCAAAGCCTTGTAAACATTAGCAGAACATAAGTTTGAAAGCCACTTAAACCTGGGCTTGAATTCAAGCCCTGTCCCTTACGAGCTGAATAAATGTCTACTCCTCAAAATTTAAATTCCCTTATTATCATTGTGGGTAATGATGACAATCTTAAAGGGCTCATGTTAATGTTAAATATAGTAATGTATATATAAAATGTCTACAGCATGCTTTAGAAATGCTTGTTCCTTTTCCCCCTGTTTCAATTCCTTCATTTCCACAAATGAAATATTTACTCAGTTAATATTTTGATCTATTCTAAGCACTCAGCTAGTTCCCCTGATAGACTAATCAAACCTTGATGAATGCAAGGCAATGTCACTGTGCTCATTACTCTGTAGCCCACAGTAGACCTCACTAATCAATTGTTGACTACTTACTGCTGAATGTAGTTAGAGTGTGGCCCAGGTTGGCATGTAGTTAAAACATATTTGCAACTCTTCACTAGCTTCTCATGAGAAAGGCTTAAATTTGTACTAATGGCAGTAAAGATATGCTAGTTATGTCTGCAATAACTTCTGGAGAAAAGCACATTATTTTACTTCAGAATACACATTTAACTATTTTAGCACTCATCAATTAGGAGCTAAAAATAAAATAAAATACACAAGAATAGGATGACATAAAGAAATATATCCAGATAGTCTCTAACTTACAAGGTTCAAGTTATGATTTTTAGATTTTACAGTAGTGTAAAACCATTGCAATCTCTACCTAACATATAGTATTCAATATGTTACATGCAGTATTTAACAACTTATTATAAAATAGGCTTTGGTGTTAGATGATTTTGCCCAACTGTAGGCAATGTTTTGAACACATTAAAGTTAGGTTAGGCTAAGTTATTATGTTTGGTAGGTTAGATGTATTAAATGAATTTTTAATTTACTATATTTTCAACTTCAGAGGAGCATCTGTACATATGTATGTATATACGTTTATACATACACCAGCACATACCATTTTTGTGGCAAATGCAATTTTGTGCTATCATGATTAAAGAAAATAAAATACAAATTGACTTCAATTTATAGATAAATTGAACATGAAATTTTAACGTGATGTTTAATCAAGTTGTAAGAATTCGTAAAATACAGACTTTGAGTTACGTAGGCCCAGTGTAGTTGTAATATTGGATACATGTTTTAAAAAGATGTTCATATTCTAATCATAATTGCATGAGCAATTGATAATCCTAATTAGGATAAACAAAAGTCCACAATAGTTTGAGACCCTGAGTGAAATAATAATTACCAAAAATCCTGGATATGTCCAGAGACATATATTTGCGGTCAAATCCAAAGATATTGCAGACAAGTTATGATTTATCTCCATTTAAATGATGAATATAAAATTCTGTTTATATGATTTATGGAGTCTGAGAAATGCACATTTCCTTTTGGAGCATTAACAAATGAGTGATCACTTTGGTCAAGAGAATCATTAATTTGGGAAGAAGATACACTTGATCTTGCACTTAATCAAGAAACACATTTCCCTAGATTAAGAAAAGAATCCAAGAGAATTAGGAATGCAAGGGTGTCTCCCATGCAGAAAGGTCAGAGCAAACCCAAGGCACTTCATAAAAATGGCAAGCTTGACAGAGCGATATGCAATGCCTACTGTTTCCACAGAAGCACTCAGGATGGCCTGGGGGGGAGAAAGAATTGAGGAGCATCTTACCATGTTAATATCTTGCTTGAAAATCTGCAATGATAACTTTTGCTTAAAGCAGAGGTTTTCAAACTTTTTCAAGTATCTGAGGCAGAATTTCTCCACCTTGGCACCATAAATTTTGAGGGCCAGGTATTCTTTGTTGTCAGGGCCTGCCACTGTGTATTGTAGGATGTTTAGCAGCATCTTGGCCTCCACCCACTCCACGCCAGTAGGATCCTCACCCCCAGTCATGCAATGTCTCTAGACAGTGCCAAATCTTTCCTGTGAAGGCAAAAATCATTCCCAATTAAATTAATCTACGACCTGTTCACACCCTCCCCACTTCAGAAATATATCAGTTACATAGCAGAAAAAAAGCTGAGTAGGTCTTAAGTCATTGCTGTATGCAAACTCCTTTCACCACCTAAAAGCCTTAAGAAAGATATAATATATCCCCCACCTCTTTGCTTTCTATGTGTCCATTACAATTCAGCTTAACATCCAATTCCTCTAAACCATGCTTAATGGTGTCAGTGTCAATTAGGTATGTCTGCTCTTTTTTTAACTCATATCTTTACCAATCATAGAATTTATCATACTACATTGCAAGTTTTCGGCAACTTGTCTCATTTTCTAGGTGGAAATCTCCTTAAGGCCAAGCAATCTTTCTTACCTGTCTATTTATACATAAAGCCATACATAATAAGTGTGGTGGTTGGGTTGACTGAAAAAAAAATACTGAGAAAATGAATGAATATGAGCTTCACATCTCTTATGTGATACATAACTTAAATTGGAAAATAAGATGCAGACATGGGATAAAGTACCAAAGTAAGTAAAATATCTGCTATTCAGAAAGAAAAGGAAGTGAAGACCTTGTGTGGGAGAAATTGAATAAAATTTAGACTGACTAGTACTTGAAGAGTGCACAGAGAATAATCAACTGTTTCTCTGGTAACTGGATTACTTTGTGTGAATTCAAGCTCTCTAGATAGTGGGAAACAAACATTGGATCTATGTGAAGTCATTAGTTTGGCAAAGCTTAAGAATGGAAACACAGTGTTGAAATGAGCCTCCAGAAATTTCTACTCCAACCTCTTCATAAGAATTTATTTTTTTATTGTCCTTAATAAATTATTTTACTAGCCTAGAAAACCTCCTGTTGTAAGGACTTTGTGCTATTTCATGTTGCAAATGATGATTATTCAGGTTCCTAAGATACTGTGGGAAGCCCACGTCAAATCTTCTTTTTCATGTTATTTCCAGCACTATTCTTGCTGTGGCCTGGTTTCTGAACTCATCATCAAAGTATACTCAAATGAGCAAATGCTGGAGGGGTAAACTGTTGTGGTTCTGAATTCCACTTTACTTATTAGTTGTAGAAACTAATAAGTATCATCTGGACTTTCTAATATTCTCCTTTCTCATATATAAAGTTAGGATAATTTTAATTTCCTTACAAAGTCTTATGAGGAAAACTTGAAATAAGTACAGTCTTTCAAAGGGATTGACACTTAGCAGGTGATTTATAAAGGTTAGTTTCCATGCTTCCTCTCCATCCTGTGTTCCTGTTTCTAGTGGATTCTAACTTGTTGTTATGACAAGTTATTCTTCAGAATTGCCCTCACCATCCCCTCATACCAAGGTGCTCAGAGAACCTTTTCTTGATTACATAACACTGTTACTACTAATAATAATAATTAATAATAACAGATACCCTAAGGTGCTTCCTCTAAGTCTGCTTCTTGAGGAAAGAGTTCATGGTCAAGGTCTCTTTGCTATTGTCTCCCTCTCAAAGCATGCTTATTTTGCTGGGTCACAGTATCAGGAAACTCCTTCACTTTGTTACAGGCACTGGCCCATACCTGGAGATGCAGGGGAGCTAAAGTGAATATAATTAGGTAGGCAAGAGCATGTGGAAGCTCCACAGTAAGAAAATAAGGATTCAACATGAGGCTCCTTCTCTGGTAAGGTCCAATGACGTGGGAATAGTAAAAAGAAAAAAAAAATCAGAACTTCGGTCAACTGGACTATGATATACTGACAGCAAAATTATAACTATTTCTAGATCCAACTTACAGGAAGACAAGAACTTAGATGTATTTACCAGCTATACTCCCTTTGTTTTAGAGATTCAAATGGTAAAATCTCACAGATTGAAATACAGAGTTAAGATACCAAAATGTGTCTAGTAGAAATTCTAACAATATTTATAAAGTACTGTGTAAATAGCTGTAGTATAATACTTGAATATGAAATGAATAAGCTATATGGAAAAGTATTTAAAATTCTCATCTGGCTTTCTTAAAATTCGCTATGCTTGCCAGGCAAGTAGTAAGCAGATACACATGCAAAGGTAAATGTTCTTTTTGACATCCTGCTTTTCTTTTTTTTTTTTTTTTTTTTAACCCTGAAAAAAAAGTGAAACCTGAATTAGTTATCTATTGCTTGCATAACAGATTATCTAAAACTGTAGCAGCTTAAACAATAAACATTTATTATCTTATAGTTGTTTGAGATCAGGAATTTGATAATGGCCTAGCTAGCAGTTTCTGGTTTGAGACTTCTCTTAAATTTTTTGACAAGCTGTCCATTGGACTGCTGTCATCTGAAAACTTGATTGAGGATGGAGGGCTTGCTTGCCAGATGGCTTAGTCACTTGTCTGCTGGCAGTACATTCCATTTCTTGTTCTATGGGCTTCTCCTTAAGACACAGATACTGGCTTTCCTGGCACAAGTGATCCAAGGGAGAAAGAGTAACCCAGACAGATGCCATAGCACCTTCTATAGCCTAGTGTCTGGAGTCACACACTACTAGTTATGTTTCATTCTATACGTTAGAAATGAATCACTAAGTCTAGCTAACACTCAAAGAGAAGGGAAAATATACTTACCTGCTGCAATATATGTAAACTAAACACAAACAAAAAGTAAGAGAGGGAAAGGAAGAAAATACATTGAAACTAAATTTGATAGTAGCAAAAGGTCTCAGATTAGAAGGGAATGACATTCATATACTAGAACTGGGGTTGGTGGTTGAAGCTATGCATTATTATTGCTAAAAGAAAAACATTAGACAAATTTAGGAAAGTATATTTGAGCAAAGAACAAATCATGAATTGAGCAGCACCCTAAAGCAGTAGAGGTTAAGATAGCAACATAGATCCAGCAACATGGACATGGAGTACATACAGACACAAGAAGGAAATGATGTTCAAAAACAATTTGATTGGATATAGCTCAGCATTTGCCTTATTTGGGCATGGTCTGATCAGTTGGAAGCCTAAGATTAGCTGAAACTCAGTTGCCATGATTGGCTAAGACTTAGCTGCTACAAAAATATCCTTTTAGGTTGTAGTTTACTACTTATAAAGGTAGCTTTAGGCCAAATTTAATTGAACACTATCAAACTTTGGACTTTGGACCCCTTTGGTAAGATCTTGGGCAAGTCACTTTTTTTTTCTGTAAAATCTTCAGTTTCCTCGTCTGTAAACTAAGATAGAGTGCATTCGATACTGTTCCAGATCTAATGTTCTAAGAGTAGAGAGGAAATATTTTGAGAAATTGTACTTAGATCACAACAAACTATTTCTTCAAAGATACTGGTAATCTCTATTTGGCCTTTGTGTCTTGAGTAATCTATTGCTACAGAACAAAATGTCCCCAAAATGTATGGCTCAAAAAATTATTATTCTTTCTCATGCTTCTATGGGTCAGTGAGCTCAGATGAGGTCTATTACATGACTGGACTCAGATAGCAGCTATTTCTAGGGGATCTGAAGGTTTTCCTGTAGCACCCACATAAGACAGCTGACACACAGTTGATGTTTACTGTTCCCAGCTGGGGCTCAGTGGCAGTCAGCAACAAAGCACCCCACACATATTCTCTCTGTGTGGCCTGGGATCCTCACATCTGCTGGGTTTTCAAAATCCAAGAAAGAGAAGATTCCAGCCCAGTTAAGGGCTATACATTGGATTGTCACAGAATTACTTCCTCCTTATTCTATTGGTCACTTAGATTCTATGAAGTGGAGTTATAAGCTTCACTTTTCAATGAGGAAATTGTAAGGTCACGTTACAGAAGGAAAAGGAGGAGAAGAGAGATTTCTACAACCATCTTTGGAAGACACAGTAGGCCTCAAAGTGATTATGTCACAGACATGAGGACGTTTTTTGCACAGATTCTGAAAATATTTGCATTTTTAAAAAAAATTCTGAGTCAGTTGTACATCCTAATGATGTCTGTGACTAATTGTTGATCGCTGTGGTATATGATCAGAAGAGCTGCCTTAGTATCTCTCAGGTTACAAATTAAGGAGTTAAAAGGTGACACAATGAGGCTATCAACATGATCCATTAAAAAAGATTTGGGGTTCATATAGCACTTTGGAAACTTTTTTGTTTCCATATACGTATGTGTTTGTATAGCTTTGAACATATTAGTCCAAATATTTAATTGCAAAATGACTAGCAAAGTAAACAAGTTGACTTTTGTTTCTTCAAAATTGTTATTTAAATCAATAGTCAAAATTGTTGATCCATAGACAGCAAAAACATAATTTTACAGTAAGTTTATATAGGAAGTTAATTAGGCATCAGATTTCTATGATTTCTATTTACTATGACAAACTAGAACTAATGTGACCATTTTACTTTATCGCCATTTAAAACTTAATCTGGGTTATTAGGTTCCAAATTGTATAAATCATGTGATGGCTTTGTCAAAAACCAGGTGTTAGCTTCTAGAAGAAAAGAGCTAAATTCATAGGACCTTGTAAAGTGAAAAATCCCAGATAGGGAGTTAATATTAGGATATTTTTTAAAATAACATGCTACTTTTGCAAATTCTTCCTATTTTATATTATTTTTACATTTTTGAAATGGATGTGTAGAATCATTTAAAATCATATTTGGCTAGGGCTATAGATGCAGACAGATCAATTATTTCAAATGTTATTGGTGGGGGATTCCATTTCTAGAAGGAACAGACTAAGTTGTCTTAATCAAACTTCCCAGAGAGAACAACTAGAATAATTAGACAAAAATCAAAACACAAATATCTGGAAACATTGGATATCTACCCAGAATAGTGAGTAATTCTGGTGCCCAGATCAGGGAGAGGGAAACTTGTATAGGTGATCTTAACTTTTGTCTTTCTCCATGTGTAATTGTTAATAGTAAAAGTGGTGTCTGAGAAGATGAGCAGGGAATTCAGATCTGTGAGGCTAGTGGTACAAAAATTGGTATTCACAGCCTAGCATGCCATGTATACATTAAAAAAAAAAAAAAAAGCCCCACAGCAGAACCAGATAAAAGAATTATAAGACACAAAAAACAAATAAATACTATTTTTTTAGGAAATAAAAGACAAAATGGAGAATTTCACCAGAAAATGAGGTAACTATAGAGAAGTATCAAATAGGATTATCTAGAATTTGAAAAAAGTAATTAAAGATTTAACTAAAGACAAAATTAATTTGAAAAACACTTCTGAATATAATATCCAAATAAAAGCATAAAGAGATAATAGAATGAAAATAATAAAAAGGCATAGATTGTAACAGACATTTGTAAAAGATCTTTTAAATTCTCAAAAATGTGTAATTAGAGACCCAGAATGAGAGAGAAGAGAGAATGGGATAGAAGCAATCCTTCTATACATAGCCAGTGGGCTATGAATTATACAAAACTTAGAATATATCAGCCAGATTAAAAAACACTGCAATCCTTAAGCAAAATGCAAACAAACAAAAACAGTGGGGTTATTATTTTCAAACTGCTGAAAGCAGTGATAAGACATGAAGTTTAAAGTCAGGCAGAGGAAATTAAAATAAACAATAGACTGGAAACCTCAGGATACTATCTTTTCCAAAGAGAAGAATCACAAATACATTTATGTTTTCAGAGTTTAGTGGGAAGATACATTTTCTGGGAATAAAGATCATAGTAGATTATGGGCACAAGATTTAGAAAGTGATACATATCTCTCTGTTCTGAGAATCATGGGTTCCATACTGTGGTATCTGATAATCTAAAACAGATTTGATAGAAAGCATTAATTACTTTAATGAAAAGAGATAAAAAGATTCATGGGTGTTATGTGGAACACACCTAATTGGATATATTAGTATTTCTTTAAATTTTACTCTATGTAATGTTTGTTTTAAATATATTGCAGTTCATTAGTTTCAAAAAGAGCTCTATTGTTAAAGTAAAAGCATAAAGAAGTAGTTAAGTAAATTAAGCTTGTTTGTGGGAAGCTATGGCTATGAAAATTCTGGATATTGAACCAAAGCAATCACATCCCCTTGAGTAGAGCAATCTGCATAGCAAGCATCCTAACGAAAAAAGAAATAGGATGAAGGCTGGTCATGGGAGCCCAAGACTGTAATGAGATGAAATATATTTCAATTTTGAGATGCAGATTAAAAAGCAAACAGCTTGTTATTGAGAGTCAGAAAGTTATGTTTGTATAAAAACTGACTTTTAACTAAAGAAGACGTTAAAACTTAGCCACACATATCTCATGTTGTAATGCTATTTCTTTTATTGTGCTCCAATTACAACACTTTAGCTTCTGTGTGGCATTGCCATTTATTCAAATGTTTCTTTTCCATTAGGCTACTCAGTATCAAATGAAGCAATCTGTGATGTGGATAGCACCATTTCTCCCATTTTATAAGTGAGAAATTTGAAGCTCAGAGGGCAAGGCCTGAGGTTATGGACTCAGAAATTTACAAATACAGATTCATAAAGATGCTGTGTTGTCAGTATAAATCCTGACATCTTCCACCACAAAGAAGGATGTTTGTTTGCATATTCATCCAAGTCATCGATTTTATAGCATGTACGGATTTGTTTTTACAGTGAGTTGGGTGCCTTACAAAATAATGTGAGACAAGCAAGGAGAGCTAAGATATAAATATCATAAGAAAATGTATTTTTAAGTAAACTTTAAAAATAAATGTTTAATTCACTCCATAGATTTGCGTACAGATGACCGCAAATAGGAGGCAGTGAAGCATAGAGATGTAGGCTGATTTTCTCATAAGTTGTGAGCATTGTGTTAAGATAAAACTGAAGATCCCATTTCTTTCCTCTTTTCCATTAGAACTCTTCCCACTCCAGATATTTTTGACTACCGACTTTGAATTTAACTTTGACTAGTCTTGGCTTAGGATCTCCAGTGAGATGAAATCATATTCTAGGCTGGGGCCACAGTCACCCGGGGCTGAAGACTCTGCTTCATGCTCATGCACATGCCTGTTGGCAGGCTTTCACTCCTCCATGGGTTTCAGGCAGAACCTTCAGTTCAGTTTCTGGCCACTTGGGCCAGAGCAACAATGTTATGTATAGAAGCTGTTTCCCACAGAGTGATCAGAGAAAGAAAGAGAAAGGGAGGGAAAGAGAGAGAGAATGAAGAAGCAAGAGAACACCCAAGGTAAATGCCACAATGAAATTTATAGCCCAATCTCAGAAGTGAGGTGTCTTCACTTCTGCAATAAGCTATTGGTCACAAAGACCAACATGGCTACAATGTCAAAGGGATATACACTGTGTAAATTCCAGGAGGTGTGAGGGTCATTGTGGATTGACTTAAGTCAAATCTCTAAAATTAGCCCTTAGGATCTATCTTTTTCTACATTTAAATTTCATATTCTACATCCTTCATAAATTTTAGCAGTATAGAATTTTTCTAGAACGATTACATATAAAATGGGTGTTGTTAATACTGTGTACATTCAATAGACACGAGCTTGTGTTAAATGCAATCATAATACAATTATCAAATCTAAGAAAATTAAGTTTACTTAATGTCATACAAAGTCCGTATTCAGTTTTTCTGACTTCTTTCTAGGATCCAAATTATAAATTCACCTCCCCTGCAGGCATCTCTGGTTTCTTCCTATTAAAATGGAAAAAGTGTTCCCATTCCTAGGAAAGGCCAACCTGTTTGCTAGTGCTCTGAGTTTTATTACAGTTTTATCTTCTCAGATCCTTTACTACTACATTTATCCCCTGCAATGATTAATTTTATGTGTCAACTTTACTGGACCATGGGGCGCCTAGTTATTTGGTTAAACATTACTCTGACTGTGTCTGTGAAGTTGTTTCTTGATGGTATTAGCATTGGGATCATCAGACTGAGTAAAACAGGTAGCCCTCCCTAACGTGGGTGGACCTCATTTAACCCACTGAAGGCCTGAGTAGACCAAAAAAGCTAAATAAGAGAGAACTCTTCTTGTCTGACTGCTTGAGCTGGACATTGGTCTTTTCTAGCCTCCATACTCTGAAACATTGGCTTTTCTTGGATCTCAAGGTTACTGGCTTTTGGACTGGTACTTATATCACTGATTTACCTGCTTCTCATGCCTTTGGCTAGGACTGAAACATCAGGTCTCCAGCTTGCCAACAGCAGATCTGTGACTTCTAAGCCTTCATGATCATATCGGCCATTTCCTTATTCTGCTGGTTCTGCTGCTCTGGGGGACCTTGACTAAGACAGCCCTTTTCTGCATTGTCACATTCTTCTCTACTGAACCATTCTCACTGGCAAATAAATAAGCTCTAGCTTCTCTGCTGTTAACCTCAGTTTCCCCTTCTGTTAACTGCTTCATTTGTTGCTTATGCCTTGGGCCCACTTTTTTGACACCTGTTTTCCTATCTAGTATGATGTTAAGGGGATTGATGGGAGGTGGAGATGGCCCAGGAATTCAAAGCTTCCGGTGAGGAGTCCTGGTGATGACTAAACATATCACCTATTAAGCTTTATAAAACTACAAAAATACAGGAAATTTTCCTTTTGTCATTATTTGCTCAACTGACTTGAGGCAAAAATGTATTTTCCTACCTTGATCTTATGGATTACTTTTAATAAGAAATGGATACTTCTTTTTTCTTTCCTTTCCCTTTCCCCCCCTTTTCCCCCCTTTCCCTTCTTTTCTTTTCATATTCTCTGTGAAAATAGATTAGTTCTTAAGCACCAAAATTTTCTAAGTATGGTTTTAAAACCATCAGGGCCATAGGAGCTTTATCTAGCATGGTAGCAAGACCGAAAAATATGTCAGGTCATGCACCAAGACCCCAGTGACATAGCCAAGAGCATAGAATGTGTAAACACACTGACATTTGGATTCAAACAAGGTGAAAATGTTATTTCCAGATGACATTTTTTGGTTTAATACAGAGATATCATTGAAATTCGTGTTCAGAGGATGACACTGCTCAATGTAGCAGACCCCATGGGTCGATGGCAGCTGTTTGAATAGCATTTAACTGTCACTCTCTCTAAGCAGAAGTTTTGTCCAGTTTGTCTTTTGGAGAATGTAGAATAGTGATAGTCACCACCACCCACTCCCCCCACCAACACCCTGTGCTGTGTTGCTGCTTCTAGAGTAGCTGATGATGCTGTTTTTGACTCTGAATATTACCTTTTATCTCTACTTTTTCTCAGGAATAATTTTTCTTTTCTTTTTTTTTTTTAGAAGTAGTGGCAAGATGCAGGCAAGTGAAGGAGATGTGATTAATTTTGAGGCAATTGAATAGCTTAACTTAGGTTTGAACCTCATTTATATTGGTAAATGTATTTGAGAGAGAGAACTGGTTTGCATCCTGACTAGAATGTTATGATCTTTAGTGAGTTACTCTTCCTATTCTTGTTTCTTTTATCTGTAAAATGAAACAGTACTTATTTCCTCTTATTGGAAGAAATGTAGACTATTAATGTACAGTGTTTAGAATATATAATGTAACTTAGTATAATCTATTCTAGTATAGATTGAAGAGCTCAGGGAAATGTAATCAATAGAGTTATAATAAAATTGTAAGTATCCCAGTGTGTTTAATAATCTTTGCTCAGTAAAAATGTTTATTCTGTAATTGTGGCAAAATGTACATAATATAAAATTTACCGTCTTAATCAATTTTAAGTGTATAGTTCAATAATATAAAGTACATTTATATTTTTGTGTGATCACCTCCATTTCCAGAATTATTCTCATCTTGCAAAATCTTAAACTCTATACCCATTGAACATTAGCCCCATTCTCCTCTTCCTCCAGCCCCTGTTGACCACATTCTACTTCTTGTGTCTATAAATTTGACTACTCTTGGTACCTTATATAAGTGGAATCTCAGTATTTGTCTTTTAGCTAGATTGACTGAGAATAATGTCCTCGAGCCTTGTTCATGTTATAGCAAGTGTTAGACCTTCCTCCTTTAAAGCTGAATAACATTCCATTGTACATGAATACCACATTTTGATTATCCAATCGCCTATTGGGCACTGGGCTTTTTCAGCTATCGTAAATAACAATTTCAGCAGAGGTTGCAACATTGGCTTTTTAACCTCTGTGTCTATACATCTTCAATAAGAAGAAGCAATTAGTAATTAGAGCACAGATACCTGATGTTTGGAGGACAGGGTTTTATTGTTCACCCTGGCTCCGCCAAACCATGTGCAAGCTGCTCCAAGAATAGAGCTGTCTACCATGAGGCTAGGACTGGGGAATTGACAGCTGCTACTGAGTCAAGAACTAAAGTTCACCAAAATTAACAATTTACCATCCAAGCCTTTCCCTGTATAAGACTTCAATTAGACATCAGGACTTCAATATAGTTACATCAACAGATTCTGCTGGTACAATTGTTATCTAGATGGGGAAACATTCTTGGCACTTCCTATTCTGCCATCTTTCTAGAATCTTTTGCTCAGTATTTTGAGAAAAATATATTTGACAAACAAAGCTACTTGTACTTTTTTTCTTTATGTTTATTCATTCATTCATAGATTAAAGGTTTGCCATTTGATAGGCTTCCAAGATTGGTAGGCAAATAAGTAACAGAGCCTTCTAGCTTCCCAAAGCTTAAAGCCTAATAGGAAAGAAAGGTATAGGTAACAACTGGAGTACCATAGGGTAGAACTTTAATTAAACACTGCACAAGATTCAGGGTGTCATGCCTTCTGGGTGAGGGGGAGAGGTTAAGAGAGACCAGAAAATATTTCATGTAGTACACAGCTTATCGCCTACATGTGAGTAGTGGTGAAAACATAGATACCCTTTCTTTTTCTTCTCTACTTTTTTTAATTATTATTATTTTAGCGTATTATGGGGGTACAAGTGTTAAGATTACATATATTGCCCATGCCCCCCTCCCCCCTCGAGTAAGAGCTTCAAGCATATCCATCCCCCTAATATTGCACATCTTACTCGTTGTGTTTGTATATACCCATCCCTTCCTCCCCCCTCCCACCCTCCCAACACCCGATAAATGTTACTCCTATATGTCCACTTAGGTGTTGATCCGTTCATACCAATTTGCTGGTGAGTACATGTGGTGCTTGTTTTTCCATTCTTGAGATACTTCACTTCGTAGAATGGGTTCCAGCTCTATCCAGGAATATACAAGAGGTGCTATATCACCATTGTTTCTTATAGCTGAGTAGTACTCCATGGTATACATATACCACATTTTATTAATCCACTCATGAATTGATGGGCACTTGGGTTGTTTCCACAGCTTTGCAAGTGTGAATTGTGCTG
>VSMD01082767.1:0-23227 GCA_008750895.1 Mirza zaza
TAAATCCAAGAATGGATTAATAAAATGTGGTATATGTATACCATGGAGTACTATTCAGCTCTAAGAAACAATGGTGATATAGCACATCTTATATTTTCCTGGTTAGAGCTGGAACCCATACTACTAAGTGAAGTATCCCAAGAATGGAAAAACAAGAACCACATATACTCACCAGCAAACTGGTATTAACTGAGCAGCACCTAAGTGGACACATAGGTACTACAGTAATAGGGTATTGGGCAGGGGGGAGGGGACGGGTATATACATACATAATGAGTGAGATGTGCACCATCTGGGGGATGGTCATGCTGGAAACTCAGACTTGTGGGGGGAGGGAGGGAAAGGGCATTTATTGAAACCCTAAAATCTGTATCCCCATAATATGCGGAAATTAAAAAAAAATATTTAAAAAAAAAGAATAGCTTTTACATGTGTTATATTTAAAATATGTGAATGTATTATGAATTCAAAAAATTATAAAAATAAAAAAATGCACAAAAAAATAAAAAAAAATAAATGAATTATGCCTATGTTCAAGTCCACTGAAAATAATGGTTCCTTGTGCAGAGTGTGCTTTACAGAAATATTAATGTTAATGGGATTGTTTCAGTGGGAGACATGTACTGTCAGGAATTGCACACAGTTATAAACAGTGCCTAAGATTAAGTTTGCATGCTAATGCTTTATTGGGGTACATCAAGACACAAGACACAAGAATGAGGATGTACAGGGAAAAGAAGGGAAGCAATGGTGCATTTCTGAGCCTGACAAGAAACCTAGCCAATCACTTGGCCATATAAGAAACCTCCAGAATGGAAGATTAGAACTACCTGACCTCAGAAATGTCTGTTCCAAACAAGGAAAAGTAAAGAATTTGTTAGCTAACTTCCCATCTCCCATTTTTCATGAGTCATCAAAGTTAAGGCCCATGAGGCCTTAACTACTCCAAACTTGTAGGTTGTGTTACCCAGCCCTCCAGCCAGGCACAGAACAGAGAGCCTCTTTGGACCTAAACCTGGACCTTTGGGGATCTTTTATGGGGACTGTGGTGGAGGCATGCTGATGCCCAGCTCTCATCCCAGGAGGGGCTAAGACAAGGTGACAGCTTTGTGGCCAGTACCCTCTACTGAGCAAAGTTCCAAGGCATGGGGAGTAGGGGATGAAGAGCAATAAGGCCAAGAAAACCTAGGTCAAACAAACTGGGTCCAGTACAATCAATATTGGTATTTATATTTTTAGCTAAGTAAATATTTATAGTAGAGTCATATATTGATCTAGATTACATTTTCTTATATAATTTAATCTTCTTCTTTATTTTGTTTTCATACTTTTCATTTGTTTATTTTTTTGTAGTCAATTATTGATTTATCCTCCAACTCTGATAAATTGTAGAACTCTATCTCTTCAAGCTTATCAGGTAATCTATCAGACATTTTTCCTTCCTTAGATGAATACTGTGGAGCCCTTTATCCTCAGTCTAGTCTTGACTTTTTGCTCTCTACATTTGCTCAAATTTATTATTCTGAGGTCATGCTTTACTATGATTCTGAAATTTTCCTTTGATTCTCCTACATGTGGCTCCCTGTTTCCTGAATCCAGCATCTTCCACTTTCACAGTTAAGTTCCCATTTCACTGGAACAAATTTTCCAGTAGTGTCATGGGGAAGATTGTATTTTTGAGGTCTAACATATCTGGAGATATCTCTATTCTTCTCCTCACACTTGATGGGTAGTTTAGCTATGTATACACATTTTAGCTTCCCTCCGAATCTTGAAGGCATTGCTCTATTTTCTTTGAATTCCCAGTTTGTTACTGAGATACCTAATACTGATTTGATTCCTGAGAATCTGATGAGATCCTCCTCCACCACACATATTCATTGTGCTGGGAAATCAGCAGACCCCTTCATTCTGCAAACTTGCATCCTTCACTTCACTTCTGGGAAATTTCATTGTATAATCACTTTATTAATTTCCACTCCTCCTGTTTATGTTCTCTTTCTCTGAAACGCCTATCTTTTGGAAAGTAAAAGTAAAGATGTGATTTTCTAAATTTCTGATCTTTCCTCCATGTTTTATATTGCTTTTTGTTCTCCTCTGTAAGAGAATTCCTCAACTTTATCTCCCAAACCTCTATCGAATTCTATATTTCTGCTTTCAATTTTTAATTCACAAAAATCGTTTCTTATGCTCTCAATATTGCTTATCTAGATCCTCCTTTTCTTTTTCTGGATGAAATCTCTCTTCGATCTCCTTCACTGCTTCTTTCAACCTTGAAATGCTGAAACTGGGACTCGCACTCAGATCTCTTCTCTTCTCTATCTACGTTCTCTCTTTATGTGGTCTTACTTTTATAGCTTTACATACCATTTATATGCTGGTAACTATAGCCTTTCGTGATACATTGTATAAAATATCTCTCCATACCCACTGCCATCTTCCCAATCCCTGTTTCTTTCCCTTCCTGTATTTTCTTCATTGTTCCTATCACTGTGCAATAGGATTCTAGTATATTGTCTATTATATAGTATAGTACAGTATGGTATACATTATGTAAGCTCCACAAGAAAATGAGATTTATCTATTTCATCAAATATTATAACTCTAGTACCTAGAAGGGTATTTTTTTACGCATGATTCATAAATATTTCTTCATAAATATTGCTCCATAAGTATTTTTTGAATGAGTAAATATCTCAGAATATGCAGTCAGCTATTTAAATGTCTCCTTTCATTTTTTAAAACTGTTTCTCTTTCCTCTGAGATCCCTTTTTCTATAAGTTATTGAAAGATAAATAGCAGCCTTCATTTAATAGCTTCCCAAACAGCTCTGGTGTTTCATATAATAAGAAGAATGTAAAGTACAGATTGGAAATGGCGAGCATGGGAGGAGCTTATTGCCTGGTAGGCTTCGCTACAATAGATGTTTCTGGATCTTGCCATTTTGTTGAGAACCCCAAATGTCAGTATCTGTGGTCTTTTCTATTAGGCCAATGCATTAACTCACAGGAATTTTCCTTTTTTTCTGCCTGGAGGCACAGGCAGAGTTGCCACTCAACGTGTATCCAATGGTATGGCCATAGCAATTTTTAGAATATTGACATCCATACCAGAAGTCCCATACTTTCCATTTCATCATGACCTACCAATACCAAGTACAGCTGGAGTCCTTGTGGTCCACCAGAACCCTGCTCTAGTTCTACTGGCAGCATTAGTGACCACGATATACTTATTCCTGAATATTTTCCATATGTAGAAACCACCTACCCATCATCTGGGGAGGGAAGGATGTTCACAGTCACTCTGCTCACTTTCTCTTAATACTCTTAATTTAAGTATAGCCTACAATATACTTGCCCCTTGTTATGCCTGGTATCCCTGCGTTCAAAGCCTGTATATTTCAACATTTCCAGAAGGAAAATCTCCAGCCTTCTGCTGAGGAAGGATAAGTATATTTGAAGTTATATATGTTCTTTCTAAAGACGTTCAACCAATCTTTTTTAGTTCAAATTTGTACCTCTGTCTTCAAAAACTTCTAATATTTCTCATTCTTGAAATTTCTTAGTTTTGCAGTGCAAATAGACCAGCTTCCTGTCCATTTGTCCCTCCTCCATTGATTTAAATGTCAGCTTTTTCTGCCTTTCTAAGCCAGAAACTCATCCTTGCATTTTCTAGATTCTTCATATTTATCTATGGTTGCCACCTTTCCAGTTCTGTTTGTCTAACTTTAAACTTAAACTCTTTTTTCTTTGTTGTCTTTTTATTTTAAGTTGGGTTTTGGAAAAGAGTGGAGTTAGATGAGGGTATTCAATCCACTACCTTAACAGTAAATTTTGACCAGTGAATTTCACCATCTAGATCCTAACTCAAACATTAATTGATCTTATATATGAGAAATATTGCATGACCAACACCTAAACATGATGATTCTGCTGGAAAAAAATTACTTACACACACACACAATTTATTGTAACTCCACAGGAGAAACAGATTTCCAACTCAACTGTGGATAGTTATACACAGGGGTCTCTCTTGAAGGGTTTTAATCATCAACTTGATTCTAAACAGATTTCATGGGATTGAACAAAGAGTGGCATATCGTGAATGATTCTTTTGAGGATTAAGAGCATGAAGTGCCTGCTATTTTAAGCAATTTTTTCTGTTATATTAAATTTTTTGTATTGTACCATTTATTTCAAGACAACTGCAATTCAAAGCAAAGGAATATCTATGTAGTAGAGATTTGGCAAGTTCTTAATATCATGTCAATTTTATCTGCTTGTTTTTTTCCCCTCCTTTTTAGCAAGCATGAGCTTTTATGCCTGATCAAACTAGTTACAAATGAATCCTTTTGACCCACAAACTAAAATAAAGCTTATTAGGTTATAAGCCTGACTTACCTAGTTTTAGTAGGATGCTGCCTGTGTAGAATAAGTTTCTGAGTAGATTATGAATGGTAGAAGAATAACTTTGAACTTCAGAAACTTTTTTAAAAGATCTGAAAAATTAAACAAAAAAAGTAATGGTTTTTAAAACACAAAGCTATGTCAGTGTTTGGAAAAGGTGATATCATTTGGAAAACTTAGAGGTGGCATAAGCAAAAAGTGTCATATTTTGGCCAGCCAGCTTATTAACACCTCCAAACCCATGATTGGGGGAATTTCCTACCTTATTTATTTTGAAGGGAATCAGAGGCAGCTTTCCCCTACATATGCCAACAAAAACATATACTAATTTTCCCAGCCTCCTTTGTAGCTAGAGTGTGAACACATGATCTAGGCTGGCCAATTTTGAGTCAGGAGTCAGTAATACAACCAAGTAGGGCCTTGGAAGTATCCTTTCATTGGCAGCAGTGGTAGAATGGCCAGAGGCTATATCCAGAATCCAGTGACCACACTAAAGATGGTGTTCCATTTTATCTGTGACCATCATGGCAGCAGCATCCTAACCAGACTAATTCTTCCTTCCAGACTGGATCTGCTTCTCCAATCATCCTGGTAATTCTCCAATATTTTTTTAATGAATTACTTTTCCACTGAAATCAGACAGATTCAGTTTCTCTTCCTTAAATCCCCAAACACTGACCAATACTAAAACACTGACAACAAAACTCTAATAACACTTTTAAACTGCAAATACGTTTCCACTGGGGAAGCTTGGAGTTAATCAAAAAGAATTGAAGTGGGCTATATCAGAAACTGAGCATTTGGGCACAGGGGATTTAGGCACATTTACCTATGTTTCCCTTCCTTCTGTTCTTCAATGTAAAACTCTGCATTGTTAATGATGTCCAAATTCTCTTGGTCTTAGAATATATTACATTCTCCATTTAGGGTGTATAGTTAGAAGTACCTTAGCATGTTTGTAATACTTGGGTTTGCTGGACATTAGTGAAGTAATATATTTTTGGCTCCAATGTGGAGAAAGTAAGCAGATTCATCCAGGAATTTTTTTCCAGGGTGTGATGCCCAACATCCACAAGAAGACTCGTAGTTTACAATGAGACCCCCAAAGATAGCCATTTTCAAACTAGCTGTCCATTAAGATTGCATTTGTAGTTTACTCTTTCTTTTTTGTCTGTGTCCTCAGCTGTTTGTCATGAGATGTAGATTATTGTGGTGGAAGGAGTAGAAGACATTGGAATGTCTTCCAATTCCAAGACAAAGGAATATTAAAGATGTTATAATACAGACAATGGCCTACATAAATCTCTGTGAAAACTGACTCTGAGCTGTGCTTGAGACATTGAACTGCCTACACCCATAACACTTAGTGGACACTATGAACTCAATAAAATCTCCTAAGGTTATACAAGCTAGCTAGTTGCTGGCACCCAGCCAGTTCATAGCTGCTAAATAGAGATCCTTAAAGCTCAAAAGGAAAGGAAAGGAGGTTTACAATTGTAGCCAATGGCACTAAAAACCAGTAGAGTGATGTATAAACATTTATAAAAAGATAAACATTTAAAAAAAAACATACTTGAGAAATTGTCCATTGAATATTGTTGACATGAATGAAAAAGACTTAGAACAAAGTTATTAAATGTGGTTCACCATAATCAACCTATTGTCTAACTAGTATGTGTAATAAGAAGAAAGTTTAGCATGCTGGCTAAGTTCATAGGCTTTGGAACCAGGTGCCTAGCTCAATTCTGGCTTGCCTCCTACTAGCTGTCTAACCCTGAATACGTCAGTGAATCTGTCTGAATTATAGTTTTTTCATTGATAAAAATGTTCACAAAAATAACCAGTTCATACTATTTTTAAGGATTAGTGAAAAAATATGTATGTCACTGTATATATGCTTAACATATAGTAAGTATACAGTTAATTACAGCAATCACCATTATGATCCACAGACTCAATCTTGGACCCAGATCTGCAGCACCTTCTCCTGAGCTGGCTCTCTCCATGAGTCAACTGCAGAATCTGTCACTCCTTATGTTTTGTGTTTGGCAGTGACTTCTCTTTACTACTTGGCTCTGTCCTCTACCACTGGTACATATGATCCCTTCATTCTTAAACATGTCCAGTCCTACATGGCCAATTTCCATTTCTATGTCAAGTAGAATTTAAGTGTTATGACATACTGCATTTTTGGAAACAACAAATTAAATGTGTCATCCCTGTCATTCTGCCTTGATGGCACCCCTGGATCTGTTTAGCTTCTTATAATTGTCATCCATCCTATTGCTACAAAGCCAGAGAACCAGTAGAAGTCCAGCCTGGAAAAGTTTCAGCTACTGTCTCTCCACCAGCATGGGAAGACTATAAATCATACTCTTTGTTTCTGGCCCATTATACCAACCTGTTGACTCAGGCATCACAAAACTTCTAGTTTCCAAGGGACACTGTAAATAACAACCAATATGCAAATCAATTGCTCAGGGTGTTATCTTATTTATTCAGACTGCTTTTGTTTTAATGTTATCTTCAGATCTCAAACTTGGCATCTTTGACTGTTTTGGATTTGTTTTCTCTAATGTTTAGTTCTCAGATTTCTCATGTTGATTCTATCTTGGCCCACTCGCTGGCCTCAAGCATTTCTATTAGCTAAAAAATTCCCTATTCCAGCTTAGGATTCACAGAAAATACAGTCCTTGTTTTAAGTCACAGGATGTGTGGCAGTAAAGAACACCATTCTAGAAATCCAGTTATCTGGGTTTGATACTATTTTTGTTGTACTTTCTAGCTATGTGGTCTTTGTCAAGTGTCTTCACCCATCATGAGTCTCCATATTTCATTTGATAATTGCTGTTTATATTGCTAAAGCTATCATGTGAGAATCAAATGAGATCCATAAAATTTTTAAAAAGTACTTTCTAAACTACAAGGGCATTGTTAACTACTCAACACTGAAATAAAAGATGGCTCATAAAAGGTCAGCAGGTAATAAAAGGAGCTATAATCTCCCTTGTCAAAAATAAAGATCCATTTTTCTTAAGATATACTTCTCAAGTTGAGCCCTAATGCCAGACCCTTAAAGCAAATAGAAGCAACAATCTCCAGGCTCAGAACAATTAAAATATCTGCCACTTTTGTTCTTAGCATTCTTTATTACAAGCTTTTTAATTTCTAGGACTAAAAGAAATATTTATTAAAATGAAAATAATAAATTGCCTCTTGGAAAATTAGGCTGGTGTAGATGTAAGATTTGGGTTATATGTGCATATAAAACACATTTTCTTATTTGTTATTAAGAAAATGTTTGTATGTAAGTCTTTCTTTTGTCATATCCCAAAGCAGAGAGCTGTTCCTATACAGCTTGGGTAATGGGCAAGTGCAGTTTTCCATGAAATGTGAGATTGCTTGTCATTGGTAAAATAATAGATTGGGTTGCCTCATGCCTGGCAAACTCACACTGGAACTGAATAAAAGAAATAGGTTTCCATTTGCAAATGGGAATGCTTGAGATGTGCGGGTGAACTTGTGTTCATTTAGGACTGCTATTCAACATCTGCACTGCCAAGGAAAGACCTGTGACATACCCACAAAATGAAACTAAACCCTTCCTTCAGGAAATAAGAAAGAAAGGATTTCAATATTAACATTTGAGCTCTCTCTAAGACACACTTCTCAAAGCCTAAGGAAAGAATTGATTCAACTGAGAATCAAAATGTCTTCTAATTATCCTGTTTGATAGAAAAACATAGAGCAATTAAGGGATTGATCCAGTTACACGGTGTACACACATACACCAGTTACAAGTTAACTTGACATTCACTGCTCAGTCCCAGAGCCTTTGTTCTCTCCAAAACCCTTTTACACATCTCTTCAGGCAATTTGATTTATCATAAATTGTACTGTTGCCAATATTTCCCTGAACACTTGCTTTTTTCGACTATGAAATTAACTCAGACATAACAAACAAATGCTTGAGCCAGCTCTGCTCTGTGTATATGTATGTTAACTGCAAAGTGGCTCCGTCAATTGCCGGATGTCACCTCTGTGCACTGTGTTGCACTCTGTGTGTCCTTGGTCTGGACAAGGGAGAAGAGAGTGTGGGACCCTTTGATTACAGGTCTTAGAGACTTAATTGGGATGGCCAAACAGCTTTATCTCCCATGCTAACTCTAACAATTGGTGGTAGCTACTGGAAAGTTATGGTGGGGATTTTGAGACTGGGTCCACGCTGGGTAGGAAAAAGTATTGTGATTGATTAGTAATGCTGGCTGTGGGCTTAGGAATGAGGAAAGCTGCCCCTGTGCCATGTATTTACCTTCCCCGTGAGCACTTAGGACCTCAAGTGTTGCAAATCCATCTGCCTAGAGAAGCAGAGTAATAATTCCTTATGGCAGAAGGCTCAGGGACAAAGGAGCACAGGACTTAAAATGTGGGACATTTATATAGCACTTTGCCCTTTACAAAGTGTTTTCCCCACGTAGGATCTTATTTAATCCCTCCCATCCCTATCCATCGGGTAGATGTCAATTTTATTTCCATTTTGCAGCAAGAGGATTAAAGGCTAAGAGAATGTAAAATGGTCAGCCCAAGGTCCCACATGGGTCATAAATGGCGGACTCACTACCCAAACCAGACATTCTGCTTTTAAGTGCTGGGGGTTGTGAGTCAATCAAAACCCTAAGTTTCCCCTAGTGTCAAAGCCCTAGCTTCCCAGCAGGTAAAGCTGAAAGTTTGAATTGGATTTGTATAGCATCTGAAGAATGTCTGGACCTCAGCAGAGAATCACATCATGCACACTCAAATCAAGTATGGGCACACTCATCATCTTTCTTCTTTCTTTTTAGACAGTCTTCTTTGTGAAAGCATTAGAGCAGTTGTTGTCATTACACAGATGTAGAAGAGGCAAAGAGTGGTTGCTAAATAAAATATAATGTCCTTTATTTGAAACGGCTTATCCTGCTTCATTTTTAAATTGATGTAAATCCGACTGCTCAGTCTAATTTCCTTAAGCAACATTAATGCCTTTGCTACTTATCTTCTGCAACATAAAAAATGAGGTGGCTGCTTTGGAAAGAATTAACTGCTTTCTTGAGGGCAAAAGGCTAAATTCCTTCTTGGAGATTCTTGCCAATGGTTCTAATGAGGACATGTAGATATACTTATGCAAATGAAGTCATGGACCACAGAAGTTTGATGATTTGGGAAAGAGTTTGGGTCAAATAAACTCCCTCCAAATTTTTGCACCAATGCCACACAAAACTCTTGCTCTTTTGAAATAAATAAGATAGTAATCTCCTCATTCCTTGAGCTTAGGATCATATTCAGAAGAATGATTAAAAACTCACATGAACAATTTATAATGTACACAGTGATTTTGCCTATATTAAATCTCAATCTCAAAACAATCTGTGAGATAATACGATTTCTTATTTTACAGATGAGGGAAACCAGTGTACAGAGAAGCAAAGGAGTGACTTGTCCAACTAAAGACACCTCAAAAGCAGTAAATGTAAAATTCAAATCCAATATTCATTACACCTTACCTTCTGTTCTATCCCCTATAGCACCCTCTCAGTGGAAGCAAGTGCCACCTTACATGTATATAGCACCTCACAGTTTATAAATTCATTTCATTCAAATATTTTAATTTAAATATCTATTGAATTCACTTCTTCAATTTAAATATTTATTAGTCATCAACTGTATACCTGCCAGACATTATTCCAGGTACAAGTGATATAAGGTCCCTGCTTTATTAGCATTTATATTATTAGTTGGAGGGAGACAAGTAAAGAACAAGTAAGCAAACAAATCAGTAAAATACATTCAAATAGTGATAATTACTATGAATAAAATAAGACAGAATAATGTGATAGGCTATGACCAGTTGGTGGTAGGAATGGAGTGTGCAAGTGTGAAACGTTTGATGAGGTGGATGGAGAAAACTTCTCTGAATAAGATATGTCCCATGGGCTGAGACATAGATGGCAAAGAGCAAGTAGGGAAGGTCAGGGGGAAGGTCAGTCCAGTCCTATGTGGGAGAGGTGTTGATATTTGAGTAATAGAAAGAAAGCCTATGTAACACGAACTGAATAACCAAAGGGAGAGAAATAAAAGATGATATGGAAGAGAAAAGCAGGGGCTACAACAAAAGGGTCTTTTAGGCCACTTGTTAGGATTGTATTCTGATTGCTATGGGATGACTTTGCAGAGTTTTAAAATATTTTAATTCCCACAATAATCTGTAAGGTTTTATCAATGTTAAGCGAATCAGAAAACTTAGAGATTTACCTAAGGACACACAGGTAATAAACAGCAAGACTTTGGTCTTTGGGGTCCTAGTCTAGGCTTATTTCCCCACATACTGAAGGTGGGAATGGAAATAAACACACAAAGGAGGAAACAGCACAGCATCACATGACTATCTCATGAGTATAATAGAAGAGTTTCCTATGCCAGAACCAAGAACTCACTTATTATGGGAAGTATTATAACTATTTGGGTCCATTTGGAAGGAGAATCTAAACTTTTGAAGACATTTTGGCTCAAGCTTAAGACAAATATTCTGTCAAGTTACTATGGAATATTTAGCATTATTGAATTTCTCCTAAAGTCTAATTTGCTTGACAGATTGCTTTGGGAAAGTAGCCAATGACTAGAGGATGAAGAACTGTCGCAATCATAAAGCTGCAAGCTTTGCTTTAGTTCTTTCCACCTTTGCCTCCCATTCTATATTTCTGATCAGTGGATGGTAACACACAAATCTGGCCAGGATGGAAATAGTCCTTCTAGCACATATTCTAAAATCCAGCTCATTCACCCTAACTCTACAATTAAGAGATGTGAAGTTAAAATCTAACTCTACATCACCCATGATATCATTATAGCCAATGTTTCCCTTCTCTGCTTCCTTCCCAAGACATATTGCATGGCATTAATCATTCATTCATTAATTTATTCATTCATAGAATGTCTACTATGCTATGGTCTGAGTCCTTGCAAAGTGTTGGGTATATTAATATCACATAGTCTGGGACTTAAGGCTCTTGCAACCCAGTGGTCTCCTCATCTCTCTCAGACTCACCATCTCTTGTAACTCCTTTTGTTTTCATTGTTTTCTTTAACCTGATTCCACCTGTACAAAAGTTGAAAAAGAAAAGTGTGATTTGTGGTTTGCTCTATCCTTCTAAGATTATTAGCCACTACTCAGACTTTATGATCTTCAAAGGCATTGGGGAAAGAATACAGGTCTGGTCCCTTCATTGTCTAATTTCTGTATGCCAAAGAATGGCCTGTACTTAGTATCTTTTCTTATTTTCAGCTAATTCCCCCACACCTTCACAGTCAAAAATCTTTCCTCTGAAATTGGCTTCTTTCCTCTTTCTTGCCTAATCTGCTTCCCAGCACTTCTTTGTGGCTCTTGTCCAGAAGAGGACGAGATCACCTTTGCTACTTAGAATTTGTCTCTTTTTTGCAATTAATTATGATCCATTGGTCTTTTTGTCACTTAGCTTTCTCTTCTGAATTAGAAAGCCAAAGTCCTTGATACTTCTCCAAAAAATTTATATTATGTGTATTTTCATTGCATTATGTGGTTTTATAAGGGGTTGGCAAGAAGCTCTAAAATGGCTAATAATGAATTATAGCTGAATGAGAGAAATCTGTGAACAGTCAGGACTAATGGTGACTGTAATTTTTTCCATGCTTGTGTCATTATGTTTTGCTAATACACCAACTCTTAGAATGCTACATTTAAAAGTGCTTTAGAGATTATCTGGCCTTGTCATTATTTTATTCTGAGGATACTGAGGCATAAAGCAGAAATAATTTAGACATTATTACTGGTGTAGCTTTAAACTGTGGAAATAATAACCATTCTATATGTATGCAAAATTTAAAAATAAAGGGATGCTTGTAAGAATATTACCTGGGTTTTTCTTGCCATCCCTAATCCTATCATTCATTTCCCCAAGACCATCCTGTATCCTAAGTGATGATTCTCCCCTCCTCTTCCAAGGTTTGCCTAGATGGTATGACAGTGAGGATGTTCTACATCATTTCCACTCCATTTCCCTGCTGGGAACAGCATTGTCCCTGAACCAGCCCACTTGGCTGGAGCCCTAAGGATCTATTTAGCTCTTGCCATCTATAGGTCCAGGGCAGGGCAAGGGAAGAACTCTGCCCCATCTTCCTAATCAATACTTGGATCCTGCTTCAAAAATGTCCTATTCCCTAGAATTATACATTAACGTCCCTGCCGTCACATCATGAACACAGTTTATCACCTGCAGGTTGAATGTTTTAGTTAACAAAACAAGTCCCAATTTTACACAAGTTTGTCACACTCTGGATGTTAACTTCAAGCTCCCGGACAGGCCCTCTCTTCCCCAAGGAGAATCCCTAAGGCTGTGTTTACCCCATCCCAGTCCCAACTCATTCTCTTCTTCCTTGCCTCCATAACTGAAGATCTAACAAGCTAGTAGGCAGAGGCCGTAAAAGTTATGATTATTAAGAAAACATGTTTATTTTCTAAGTAGAGACTAAGACTCATCCTTGGCAAAGTTTTTCCTCAGTGATACTTTCTGTTCCATTGTCCTCTACCTGTCTGATTGTCTTCCATCAGAAGACACATCAGTCACTCAACTTTAGCATCACTGGCAGTGTGTTTTTCTACAAGAGTGATTTAAATTGTAAGCCTTACTCTTATCCTAGTGTAGTGATTTATAGCTTTGACTGTGCATTAGAATCACCTAGAAATCTTTCCAAAAATACTGAGGACTCATTATGACTCATTAAATCTGAATCTCTGGGTGTGGAGCTGAGCATTGGCATTGCTTAAAACTTTCCCAGGAGTTTCAAAATCTCTGCCAGGGTTGAGAACCACTGTCTGGTTAAAGGCTGTGTACAGTTTGGGGCACTGTGGATACTGAATGGGTAATATTTCTTTGGGCAGGGCTCTGGTACCTCAAAAACCATACCACATGAACTATTACATACTTTTCCCATATTCTGAATAAATTTTCCTGAGAATCTATAGGACTTAGCTTTCTGATTTCTTTCTCAGGAATTTCTGATAGGAATAATGAACTCACAGTTATTCTGGAGAGGAAGCTTAACGTATTTCACCACTTGGCCCTGGCGAAGGGCAGGGAAGAATTGGTAGGACCTTCAAACAAATTGAAGCCAAAGTAGAAATGTCAAAGAAGGGGTCAGACATCATCTCCAAAGAGAAGTAGGTCGTGAATCCTGTTTGGTTCAAAGGTATGAGGCAAAAACTAAGAGGAGTTTTTAGTCTAGGAGAAGAGGACAGGTATATAATATGAACATGACAGGAATATAGGGCAGAAAAAAGTCATTCAAAGACTGAATGCAAAGTGTGACAGTATAGAACTTTAAGGACACCAAGGGCCAAAGAATGTATCAATCTTGCTACAGCATGCTGAATAGGAACTGATGCCTTTTAGTTTAAATACTACATATAAAATTGACAGTAGAGACCAGAAAATCTGGGGACACATAGGGCCAAGTATGTTGGTAAAAGATGACTAAAATGTTTTGGTATCAGGACTGAATGAAAAATATTTGAGCATTTAGATGGAGTAGCCAGAATGTCACTGTAATAGTTAGCTTCCTGTCACTAGAGGTGTTTTGATTAAAGCTGAAAGACAGACTATAGGCTCTTCTTTACAAGACACTATCAAATGAATACAGGATGTTCTACAGCCAAACAAGGGGAGAATGCTGACAGGAAGTAAAAAGAAGACTTAAGGGTCAGGAGCTGAACAGAAGGAAGTCCAAGGATGACAGCCATGTAGCTGGCCTAGGGTGCAGGCAGCCCGTACAGGAACAAAAAGATGGAGACCTCTGGAAGAGGAGTCTCCAGGGAAAAGGAAATGTGTGGGGTGGGCAGAAGGACTCAGTAAAATAGAATAGTGTCAAATCTGATGGGATGTTTCAAAAAAATGTAATGTATAGAATAAAAATTTAAATACTCATTATTTTTTAACCATAACCCATTAAGAAGATGGAGTTGGGAGGAGGAGTAAGGTATATAAGAAAACTAAACTCTCCTCTATAAGAATAGAAAGTCAAGAGTCTAAAGTGGAGAAATTATAAAATATATAATGTCAGCATGCTTACAAAAATAAAGGTGACTACCATAAGGAACTGTTAAAAGAAGGTAAAATGAGTTCTTTGGGGGAGTGTTAGAGCTATGGCATAGGGGACCAATTATTTTTCATTAAAACCACATTCGTATTTTTTATTTTTGTTTTAACTAGATGCATGGACTACTTCGGTAACAATAAAATTTAATAACAGTAATTACAAAGAAAAAAGAAAACAAGAGGTGATAGACCATTTGTTAATGAAGAATTTGAAGAGGAAATTCAATGGCCACCTCCACCAGATAACAAGGTTGCTGTGTGGATCCCCAAATGCCCATGTTTTAGGTTCTCTTTCTTTTTCCCTAACATGGTGTGCTCAGTCAAGCTCATGACATGGGCTGCAGAGATTCAGGGCTATGGATGGTAAATACAAGTTGTGTTGGGAGCACAGAAGATTAGAGTAAAATGTAATCTTGCACCTGATCACCCCAGTTATCATCCTGAAATCCAAATCCAAGTGTTCAAGCAGTGTAGGAGGTAAACCCTAAAATTATGTGTGTTTCTGAAAGGAATTATGAAAAAGTGTCCCCACAGGTGTTTGGTGATGGCCCAGCCCCAGCATTATGTGGTCGATTGTGATAGCCTATTGATAATTTAAAAGCCCCTGTCTTCAAAGCTGGGTCTTTGTGAGTTTTTCCATCTGTACTACCACAGACACTTGAATCCAATAACTCTAGCCACTTACAGGTCACTAGTAGCCCCGAGGCATGGCCAGGGACTTAAGTTCCTAGACTTCGGATCAGACAAACCTGCCTTTAAGTCTTAGCTCTGCCACTGTCTGTGCAGCCTCAGACATTTTACTTAATCTCTGTAAGCCTGTTTTCTTCAACTGCAGGATGGTGATAACAATCATCCATTTCATTGAGACTTTGGAAAGTAAATACAAACGAACTCTCGTAAAGTGCTCATGCAGTGCTCCGTGAATGTTAGCAGTTAGTACTAGCTTTGCTGTGGTTCCAATCCCTTGCTCTTCCCCATGTCTCGCCCAGTTAAATGGCCACTGACAAGGCAGGGCACACTTCCAGCTCCCTTGCGTGCTGCAGAGCACACTGCTGCTATTCAATACATGCTAATTATTATGATGGCCAGCCGAGATGATGCAGACAATAGTCTCCTCTCTGGCAATGAGACACTGTCATGGAAAACGCAGCGAAGGCTCTTTATCTCCCTCTGCATAAATGTAGTGCTGAGCAGCATGCACTTCTATAACCCGTCCAGAACCCTGACCCTCTCACAGGCAATAAGAAAGCTGATTTCTCTGACGCTGTTAGCCATTAAAATACTTTCTGGCTTGATGAGGCTGAAATGCATGCCATATGAGAAAGGAAAACCTTTCTTGGTTTGGGAGTGCTAATGATGTTATGCCCTGTGTGCTTTATAAAAGAAAAGAGCAAAGAGGAGCATGCTGCCTTCAATGTTGCACAATACCTGAAATGTGTCCATAGGAAAGAAATTCTCATATTCATATACTGCATGCCCCACTTCTCCAGCATGTCATGAATACAAACTTTAGCTCCATATGCATACATGTGCACCAAAGAGAGAGTGGTTTGCCTTGAAACCATGGGGATCCTGAGTTTTCATCTGGCTGCATATCTCCTTCCTATTTCTCCTTCTCAAGTTCTTCATCCCTCTCTCCTGATCATTCCAGGTTTTATCTAATTTCTTTGCACTTTTGTGGACATGCAGTCCCAGGATGGCTCTGTAGGCTTCCCTGCCACAGCAGATCAGGCTTTCCCACCTCTCCCCTTTTCCTCTCCTCAGGCAACCAGCCTTAGGGAAGGAACATCACTAAGGCTCTTCCCACCCATTTCCTTTTGTGTCCAGTCTACCACACCATCAGGACATTCCAACAGCAAATATTATTTGTGCATGACATTGCTCTTTGAGGAATTTTATATCATTTTATTCCTGTTATAAATGATGTCTCTGCCACTGGATATCTCCAAGTTCTTTAGCTTTCTTGTGTCACCCTCTCTTTTTAGATTAAACTAGAAACGCTCAACCTTAATTCGTGAACTCCGAAAGCCCAGGACATCCCACCAACATTCTTACTGTGGGGAGGGGCTTACGTTTCTCTCAGTGTTCTTGGGAGACTCTGTTTTCCTCCTTCACCTCTTCTGATTTCTGGCTTCTGCTGAACTCTCCATGTTTGCTCTCATCTCACCTCTACAATTACTGTCCCCTTTTGTACCACTTTGCCCATCTAGGCAACACCTGTCCTCCTTCATTCCCTTAAATAAATTATCACAAATTCAAGCTGTTGTGTCTATCACATTTTTACTGAAAATCTGTGGTAATCTGAGATTTGTATGGCAAATACAAACTAGGTCAACTCAGAAAAGGCTTGACTGTACTGAAATTATTTTTTACTCCCTCACTCGGACACTTCTCTTTCTAGACAGAATATTCTAAAATGACAGTTCACAGGGCACATACTGCCCCAAAACATATTTTGTTTATCTAGCCCAGTAGTTAAATAAAATTTTAACTAGTTTCCAGAATTTTAAAATGAGTTTTTTTCAGATTTTGACTTTTCTTGAAAGATTGGGAGAACTGACAGTGGCTGGATCTCCACCTAAGCATGGCTGTGAGTGGCTGGAGCACAAGGGTGCTGCCCTTGGCCCAGGCCTTGCCTTCTGCAGCACCATCACCCCTTCCCCCATCTAGTCCCAGCTGCGTTCCTGGCATGGGCCCTGCATGGCTAGTAAGTTTTGCTCTATGCTATTTCATTATCTCTTTTTCTAAGGGACCAATCTCTTTCTCTAAGGACCAACAAATAATTCTAGCATTCCTATCTTTTATCTTGCAGATTATTTGCCTCTGCTATTATGTCCTGAATGTTTATGTGCTCCCAAAATTCATGTGTTGAAATCCTTACCCCAAGGTGATAGTATTAGGAGGTAAAGGCCTTTGGGAGGTGATTTGGTTATGAGGGCAGAGCCCTCAAGAGTAGGATTTGTGTCCTTATAAAAGAGACTTCAGATAGCTAGCTCAACCCTTCTACCACATGAAGACACAGCAAGAAGGAGTCATCTATCAACCAGGAAACAGGCCCTCACCAGACACCGAATCTGCCGACACCTAGATCATGAATTTCCCAGCCTCCAGAACTATCAAAATTAAATTTCTGTTGTTTATAAGCAACCCAGTTTATCGTGTTTTGTTATAACAGCCCAAATGAACTAAAACAGCATCTTTGAGGCAATCTCATTCCATCTAAACTAGTACAAATCACCCCCTCCTTTCATAACCAAAAAGGCCTATTGAGATCCTCAGATATTTACCTTCACAGGATTTACTTGTCTTGATAGAAATTGTGTCCCTCCCAGAGGGCAGAAGTAGCTATGGTCATGTGGCTTATGAACTGCCCCCAAATCGTGTGGCTAGGAAGTGGCAAAGCCAAGATTCAAATCTAGCCTGCCTGACTCCAGTCTAGTATCTTCCCATCCCATTTAATACATTTGATGGCGTCTGTAAATTGGGAGAGCTTTGTTTTCGGAGGTGTATTTAGAGAGGAGGGGAGAAGGAAACACACTACCAGCTGGTGTTTATGGGCACTTATCAGCCTGTGCATCCTCTCCCCATCAGCAAGGAAGTGGGTGATGCTGCTCCTCCTTCAGACACAGTCTTTGGCTTTTCGTAATTACTTTTTCAATCACAGAACATTCCAGCTGCCGGGAACCTCAAAGACCACCTGGCCCAAAAACCTAATTTTATAAATGAGGAAATTGAGGTCACTCACCCTTCTGAACTGCCTCAGATGTCCTTTTCAAGCTGAACATGTTCATTTGGCCTGTACACAAATTACTAGACAAGGTACAGTGGGTGATTTGCCATAAATCTTTAGTAGAGAATTTTCAAGATGGATTTTAATAATGGTGGAAAACAGAAAAACAATTTATGTGACAATAAAAATAAGGTGCATAAGGTGCACTAGAATCAATTTTATTGTTTTGTGAACTGTGGAGAAAGCACTTTTGCATTCCTTAAAGTGCTGTTAGGCATTAACTCATTAATCCTCAAAGTAGTGAAGAAATCTTCCTCAGAAACATCTACTCTTCTAAAGTCACTGAAGGCCAAGAACAAGAAAGAAATAGTATCACCATGAACATCTAGAAGTGAAAAATAACCAAGTAGAATAGCAAATTGATGGGTTTAACCTACCTGGCTGGTAGAAAAATGAGTAAAACAGAGGAAGCTAGCAAGGATATAGTCTCAGCCTATACCCACTGCCTACTAGGGTTTTCAGATTTAGCAAATAAAAATACAGGGCACCCAGTTAAACTTGAATTTCAGATAAACCAAAAATGATATTTAGTATAAATATGTCCTATAAAATATTTAAGAGACAGTTCTATGAAATATTATTAATATCTGTGCTGTCTGAAATTCAGATTTAAATACATCCTGAATTTTATGGGACAACATTATTCCCTTGCCCAGTCCATCACAGAATAATACCTAAAATGATGAAATGACTATGCATGACCAGAAACAGCTTATGCTATAGGTAACTCCCCACTGAGGAAGACGACTGGTCTACACTCTCTTTGTTTAGATGAACCCATATGCTGACCACGTGCTTAGGTGGTGGGATACCATCAAATTGCTCTAAAAGTTCCTAAATACTCTTGATTGCTGTACCTATCACCTTGATGACCAGTGACAAATCCTTTGTAGACTGGCATCGGTCTGTGAAGCACATTTTGAGTAGCACTGGGTGGAAAGGAGGAAGCTCTATCTGATTCCAGCTCTACCTCTTGCTAGGTAAACAAGTCTGGTTAAGGCAAGCATCTTTCCCACTGTCTGATTATCTCTAAAATAATGACAGTGATTATGCCTGAATCAGGGTTACCCTATATGTAAACTCAAGTTCCCCATGTACTTGAGACAACAGTTATGAAAGTATGTCTCTACATCTTTCAAAACACCAAAGGAAAAGAGAAATGAAAATTTAAATATTCTATTTTACAGAGAAACATCCATGCAATAATCATGAAAAATATCCGAACTTACTATTTAGAAATGCTTTCTTACTGAAGGCTACACTAGAATGGGGGAAAGAATTAATAACTGAATCTTTGACAGTTTAGTGATTTTCAAGATCTTAAACTGGCCCTGATTATGTTTGTTGCTTATTTCACATGATTATTATAAGGTCAAAGAAAAAAATTATATGAAATATTAAATGAATCATCAGCTTTCCTTCCTTTTAGGAAAAATGTTGGAGTAGTTAAAATTTGGCTTTAAAAAGAAAAAAGATAAATGCCAATTTTACATACATGTACATATAAATTCCTGGAGGTGATGAGACCATGGACATATGCACTCTTGCACCTTTGTACATTTGTATGGTGTAAAATACAGTGATTAAGAATTCAGCCTCAAGATTCAGGGGAGTTTAAATTTGGGTCTGCCACTTAATAGTTGCATGACCTTGGAGAACTTTCTTAACATTTTAAAGTTTCTATTTCCTCATCTCTAAAATAGAGATCATGTTACTACCTTTCTTATGGAATTAATGTGAAAGACTAACTGAAATAATTCACATAAAGCATTTAGAACTTTGGCTGGCCCCAAGTCAATTCTCAAAAAATGTTACCAATAGTTCTCTTTAAACACATAATGAATGTAATAATTACCTTATATTTATGGAGAGTAATACAGATGCCTGTAACTAAAGCATCAAAATATGCATACTGAAAATTGGCTACAGGGATTATCATCACTGTATTTTTTTATAACAGCAACAATTAAGAACTCAAATAGCCAATATTAGAGTTTCTTCCAATAAATTATGTATGCACATATATACTTTGATGCATAATTAAATATTTAAGATAAGGTACATGAAAATAAAATCTTCATCTTAATTTTGGTTATCTCTAGGGAACATTTTCTTCTTTCCCCTTTCTAATTTTTCTACAGTGATCATATATTACTTGGGTATTAAAGTTTCTTTAAAAGGTGCTAAAATCGTGTTAATAGCTTCTTTTGGTCTTCTCCTGGATTTGTTTTCTATGTCATTCTATCTCCTGTTGGTAGCCCACCAAGGCCATCTCGAGGATAATACTCATCTCTCCAGGTCTTACTTCCCTCCTGCCAATCTATATCTGCTTCCTGGAAAGGATCTATTAAACTATTTTTAATTCTGAGTGTCTATATTCTATAGACGGATTTGGTAGGAACATTTGGGTAGTATTGTCCTGGGTGCAGGGGTGTCAAACAGAGATGGGTCTTATTTGACTTGTCTGAAGATAGATAACATTAGGGAAAAGACAGAAACAGAACACAGGAGGAACAGAATTAAGTCAAATTCAAAGAACAAAGCAAAGGCTTAATGGAAGTAGCAAAGTCAGCCAACTGTTAGAAGAATCAGCCTGCAGCAAGAGTCAAATCAAGGGGGTCACCATTGTGAATGAATTGTATGTGATGGGGAGCCTCTTTTCTGTGGTTCTGTGCACAGAATGGGAGGCAGGTACAACAGCTTCATGGAGCATATTCTGCTGAATAATAGGTGTGAATGATTGAAACTATATTAAGATACCTACTTGAAATAAATAAAGGTACTTTTTCTTTTGCATTTCCTCATACAAAACCTTCCTTTTATTCAGCCAGAGGCAGCCATTGCTGGGGGGAAGACTGATATAATCAGAATAGAAATGCAAAGAGAATTGGTGCTCAGATTTTGAGTTCTGAGAAAGGTTCCTGATGCCCACTTCAGAGGCAAAAATTATGAAAGCCAAAGCTTGAAGCTTTTTTATTTTAAAGGGAAAAAAGAGTTTTTTTGGTAAATCAAAAGGCAAAGTCCTAAAGGAGCTGAGCACAAAATATACCCACCAACAAAAGACTGGAAAAAGAATAGAGGTGGCATCAGTTTCCTATAACAAGGAGGACTGGGTTACTGAGGATTTCTCTCCTGCTAAAAGCATATAAAAATGTTATATAAATTCAAATTTTAAAAATATATAGCTGAACTAGAAAAAAAGAAAGTGCACTTTTCAGTATTCAGAAACAAAAAGAAAACTTAAAATCAGACAGGTGTCAAAGACAAAATGCACCAGACAATTCAGAGGAGAATTTTATTCAGGCTATTGCAATAGGGAGCACATTGATTAATGAGGAATATTTCAAAGAAAAGGAAGGGAACTAGGGAATTTATAGAAGCAGGTAAACAAAGAAGTCATTCCTGAGTGTCTTAGTTTGTTTTGTGCTGCTGTAAAAGAATACCTAAGACTGAGTAATTTATAAAGAACAGAAATTTATTCTCTCACAGTTCTAGAGGCTGGGAAGTCCTACAGCAAGTCACTAGTATTGGGTGTGGGCCTTCTTACTGCATCTTCATGTGGTAAAAAGTAGAAGAGCAAGAGAAGACAAAAGTTGTGTCCTCACATGGCAGAAGAGTAAGGAAGAGAAAGCCCATAAGCCATTTGTATAGCAGCATTAATCATGGCCTTCATGAACACCTCCCATTAGACCCCACCTCACAATATGGTTCAATTGAGGATCAAATTTTCAACATACGAATATTGGGGGACAAATTCAGACCATAGTACCAAGTCTTATCAGAGTCATAAAGAAGGGTGGATCCTGGTCTTATCTAAGTCATTGAGGAAAGGTGGAAGTGGATCTTATCTTGAAATACATCAGCACCTGCTAGTCTTTCATTGTTAGCTGATTAGTGTTAGCCTTTCTCTCAGAACACACAAGGATGAGGGATTTCTCAGTGGTCACTGTTTTCTGGGAGCACAGGACCGAAATAAAATTCAATATTGTCAGTACCACCTTTCTTAACAACTCAGAAGCAATCACAAACCTTTTTTTAAAGGCAAATGTGAGCATGCTCTCTTAAATTTTTTTAGAAAATTATAGATTTCAGGGGTGCAAGTGCAGTTTTGTTACATGGATATATTTTGCAGTGATGAAGTCTGGGCTTTTAGTGTATTCGTCACCTGAATAGTGTACACTGCATCCAATAGATAATTTTTTTTTTTTGTCCAATTACAGAATATTTTTATTCCAGTGGTGGTTGTCACCAACAGCATGTATTTCAAATTGCTTCATAACTTTTATTTTTTTTTCTTTTTTTATTTATTTATTTTTTTTAATTATTTTTTTTTATTTCGGCATATGATGGGGATACAGATTTTAAGGTTTTTCATCCCTCACCCCTCCCACCTTTGAAGTCTCCAATATCTATTCCACTCTATATGGCCATCATACCCATTGTTGAGCCCCCGCTTATAAGTAAGAACATGTAGTATTTGCTTTTCTGTTTCTGAGTTAGTTCACTTAGGATAATGGCCTCCAGTTCCATCCAAGTTGTAGCAAAGGACATTATTTTATTCTTTTTTATGACTGAGTAGGATTCCATGGTGTGTGTCAGCATGTGTGTGTATAAATGTGATATTTTATTTATATATGTATATATCACATTTTATTTATCAAATCCTCCATTGCTGGACACTTAGTTTGATTCCATATTTCAGCTATTGTGAACAGTGCTGCAATAAACTTATAAGTGCAGATACCTTTTGATAGAATATCTGAAAAAAGGAAAAGCTTTGGGTAGATACCCAATAGTGAGATTACTAGGTCAAATGGTAGACCTATTTTCAGTTCTCTGAGAAATCTCCATACTGTTTTCCACAGAGG